>JARPMJ010000889.1:67500-75000 GCA_033366665.1 Phoxinus dragarum | reverse complement strand
AACTTCAAACCTAAACTTCAAGCTTTTAAAACCTGCTTCAAACTTAAATCTTCAAACTTCAAGATTTTAAATCAATTTCAAACTTTCTGCTCAGGTTTTCTCAAGCCAATGTCAATGGTTGTCTTTTACAGTAGTTAATGAATTACAGTGTATTTTTTTTTAGTGTGTGGGCTACATTAAAAACATTACTGCTATTTACAATTATGAGCACAATTTAATTAAATTACACACAAAAAATTGTCTAGCTGCTTCAGGTTTTTATTCATGGTCAGATTCAATCCATCATGGTCGGATGTGAGCGATTCATTAAAATTAACCGCTCAGGATGATTCGCTGAATAATTTTTCAGCGAATCATCTTAATTTTTCTCTGAGAATTTTCGAGAGAAGCCAGACAGCCATGGAAACCGGATGATTTTCCATGTTGGACCTTACACGTATCTTCAGAAGAAATAGAGTGACAGAGTAAGTGTGATATTTTATATTGTGAAAGTGTATTGTTGCAAGTTTTTAGTTCGTAATAAGTTCGTCTTGTGTTATCGAATAATATTAAAGATTTGTAAAGCACACAATTAAATTTTTGTTATAGTGTAAATTGTTCACAAATCCGTCATTTCTGAAAATAATATCATACATTAAATTCTTAATTGCAAATGACCTTTAGTAAAAGCATTATTATCCATTTCGAGTCAGAGTGTTTGTGATTCGCTGATTCACATAGGCTATTTTCTGATTGCATTTCCTTCTTCAATAATAGCTGCTCGTTCACCAACCGGACCAAACCGGATTTTTTCCTCATCCTCAGTCACTCGTCTCTGTTGCAGAGCGCCAGATATACCGTAGGTAAGTTAAGTTTTCACCACAATCTTTAAATTAAAAAAGTACCTGTCAAATTGAATCGATATGGGTGATAAATATAACAAATAATACGTATGTGGTTTGAAATGTCACACCGTTTTTCATTAGCCTACTATTCCGAGGAACTTGCCGGCCTCGCGCCATGTCGTCGCGCTTAACTTATGTTCACGTTTTAAGATATTCTGATAATAATGAATTACACACGATGTTGTCACGAATGTAAGACTGAGTGTATTGAGTGCACATAGAAGATTCGCTCATTATAGCAGCTACTTCCTCATGTTGACTCACAGGTTCAGTCAGTCAAGTTCACCAACTTGATTTTTTACCTCAGTCAGGTAAAGTTAGGCCTAACGTTGCAGAGCGCCAGATATAACGTTAACGTTAGGTAAGTATTCACCACAATCTTTGAATATTTTTGTCGTCAAATTGAATATGGGTGAAATAAATAATTAATACGTCTGTGGTTTGAAAGTGTTCATTACTATTCGGAGTGTGGATCTGGCCGGCCTCCCGCCATGTCGTCGCGCTTATGTTCATGTTTTAATCCTTAATAGAGTGAATTACACAAGATGTTGTCAGGAGTTTAAGATTATTTAGTGTAACGTTATTTTCAATCAGAGTGTTTTGCACATAGAAGGTTCGCTAATTGTACTTCCTCGTATTGACTCACAGGTTTCGTCAGGTCACCAACCGGATTTTTACCTCAGGCACTTGGGCTAGCAGCTATAGCTAGCTGCTACATCTCAGTTGCTTGCAGAGCACCATCAGATACAGGTGAGTTTTCGCAGCAGTCTTTAGAAAATATTAAAATTAACTATCAATTTAAATTGATATGGGTAAAATAATAAGTAACTTATCTATAATTTTAAATGTTACTGTTTTTAGTAATATTGGAAATGGATGTGATTGACACTGCATGTTTCACTGATGCGTGTTTGAGTCGAATTGTAATTTGAGAACACACTTCAACCAGCTTCCTAAATTAATCATGTGAATCGTTTATAAACCTCTGTTGTCTAAGCTTTAGGGTATCCTTGAATTTGAAAGCAAAAATATTAAGGCAATAATTAAAGATAAAAATAGGGATGTGCGTGCGATTAATCATAATTTTTTTTAATTTTAATTTTTGGCTTCCAGCGATTATGAAAACAAGATAAACGAGGTAGAATGGTCATTGTGCCGCTGTTGCATTACCTCCAGCTAGGGTTGTGCCGATAGATGATATCGTGTATCGATAGTCCGAGATATCGCTGATGGCAGATGCCTTTGATGATATCAATATGATAATTGACCCTTCGCTAAGCCCCGCCCTCCTTAGTTACTGTTGCAACACCTGGCAAGCTTTCGCGCCTGGCATTCTGTGTGAATGAATGACGCAGACATGCAGTTGTTTACTACACATTCTGAAGTACGTGTGACACTTGCTGTTTTTTCTGCTTGTGCTGTTTCACCTTTTCATATGGCGGTTTTCCACTGCATGGTTCGGTACGGCACGGCACGCTTTGGCGCTTTTCCACTGCATGGTACGGTACGGCTCGGCTCGGTACGGCTCACTTATGGCGCATTTCCACTGCATGGTACGGCACGACTTGCTTCGGCTCGCTTTAAATGGTACCACCTCTGTTGAGGTTCCAAGCGTACCGTACCGATACTAAATGTGACGTGAAAACACAGCAGATCACTGATTGGTCAGACAGAATCGTCACTTCAGCGTCATTGTATTTGCGATACGAGACACTAAACCCGCTAGATTTAAATAGCCAGACAACAGCCAACGCGGTAGCACCTGTTTTTTGAGTATTTACTTGACAAAAGAAGTTAAAAAAAATCAAACAAGAAATGGCTGAATCGTGGTCAGTGGACGAGGTGCAGACGTTCCTCTCGTTGGTTGCCGAGGAGCGGATCCAGCGAGAGCTGGATGGGGCAATACGGAATGAAAAAGTGTTCCAAGAAGAAGCACAGCTCTTAGCCGCACACGGCTACCACCGGACCTACAAACAGTGTAGGGAAGGAACAAATAAAATAAAATAAAAAGTGACTACCGAGCCAGTAGAGGCGGCAACTATTAACGATCAGTCCCACCCACTTTGAAGCGGTACTAACTGCAGTGGAAAAGCAACCGAGCTAAAACGAACCGTGCCTTACCGAGTCGAATCGTACCACGCAGTGGAAAAGCGAAGCGAGCCGAACCGTTCCGAGCCGAACAGAGCCGTACCATGCAGTGGAAAAGCGCCATTTGTTCCTAGAACTATTGGCAGAAATACCCAGATCTTGGCTTGTTCGCGCCGCGGGAACTAGGAACGATTTTAGTTCTAGGAACTCCTTTTGGAGGAACTAATTTAGCTCCTACTTAAGAGTAGGGTCTAACCCACCATAGGGACGTGGCGATTAACCGATTTCACGATTAACTGCGATTTAAAACTTCACGGTTAAATAACTTGGTAGTTCACAGCAAGTCACAGTTCTCATGCAATATGATGAAGAATTATATTTCTGAAGATGAGTAGGGATGGGTATCCTTAAGGTTTTAACGGTATTACTATTAGTAATTATCGGTTCAGTACTATATTTATTTTACATTACCGTACATAGGCTAATATAAAAAGTAGGGGTGGGGGAAAAAATCAATACTGCATAGTATCGCGATATTTTCTGTGGCAATACTGTATCGATACACGGGCCCCAAGTATCGATCTTTTATTATTTAAATTACACATGAGAATTCAACTTTGGTAGTAGAATGATAAAAATCAATTGCTATGCGCGCCGCCGCTTATGAACGCGGCTGCAGTAATGCACCAAACACAAGGTTCCCAGGCCAACGGGTCCCTGTTAACCGTTGCGAGTGTGCGGGCGCACTGAAGTGTCTTTTTGTTTAAATAGTCAAAGTTACTATCAGATTTAATGTTATTACATCATTAAAAATATATAAGACTCAAGTTTCAGTATTTGACCACTATTGTATTCTGAGAAACTTATAGTGACAGTTATGTCTTAATTTGTGTCAGGAGTTATGTAATGAAAAAATGCGTTGATACCTTTAATATGAATTATGACCGTCAGCCGCTCTCATTCAGAAAAAAAAAACTCCTGTTCTGTCGCCATGAACGCTCTTGACAAAACAACGTCCATCAGGGCTTTTACCTCAAAGATGTGCAGATTTGAAGAAATATTGATAGATTCTCATAGGTTTACGTCAGATTTCTATAGACAGGAATCATATTTATTGAATTTATACCCAAATGCGTCGATTACGAGCGCTGGATACTCTGATGTAATGTGTTTTAAATCCACAATAAAGCGAGGTTATTCACTGCAGTTCGCCGAGTCATCGAGTATACCATCCCTTTGCACTCCGGGAAGTTGGGAATTTGAAGTTGGAAAAAGGTAATATATTGCAGAATATCGCAATATGTTTAAAATCGCAATAATATCGTATCGTGACCTAAGTATTGGGATAATATCGTATCGTGGTGCCTTTGGTGATTCCCACCCCTAATAAAAAGGAAAACAAACAGCAATGTTTGAACTAAACAAATGAATATAAAACATCTATCTGTGAATGCACCAGTGTGCAGCCATAAAAAAATAATAAAAAAAATTTTTTATACAAACAAAACACTTCTGTCAAGTGAACATTTATTTTTTGGCAGAGTTCTAACCAGAAGAAGAGGGGAGCAGTTATTTTGGGCCTTCCATAATACATGAGGGAGAATCCAGAAAACATCTTCAAAGTTTGTGAGGTAAAAATGTCATTACTTTTTTTATTACTATTATTATTATTTTATTATTAACTTAATTATTTATTTATGGTGTATTAAGGATACACCAATATCACTTTAGTATGATAGTGATGCTTTTATTTGGTACTTTTTTAATATTTTTTTTATAGTTTTATGTTTTAAAAACAAAGCCTTGGGTAACAAAATATAAAGTAAAAAAGAATGGCAGACATTTAGGCCAAAGTGGCAAAGGTAAAATCATTGTCATTATTTTCTTTGTTTTTAAATATTAAAGGAACACGTCGACTTTTTGGGACTTATTGAACTTATTCACCGTATCCCCAGAGTTAGATAAGTCCATACATACCCTTTTCATCTCATGCGTGCCGTAACTCTTCCTAACGCACCCACCACTAGCATAGCTTAGCACAAAGACTGGAAGTAAATGGTTCCAGCTAGCATACTGCTCCCAATAAGTGACAAAATAACACCAACATTTTCCTATTTATATGTTGTGATTTGTATAGTCACAGCGTGTACAAATAACAAGGTCACATGTGAGACAGCATCTTCTGAGAATATAGTTCCCAGTATGTATGTTTAGAAGATGTCTGTCTCATGTGACCTTGTTATTTGTACATGCTGTGACTATACTTATTAAAGCTTCTATTAAAGTTCTGTCAACAGCAGTGAGTGATTTCCTCTTTGTGTTTTGTTGTTTTATTAACATTAAAGGAATAGTTCTCCCCAAAATTTTAATTGTCATCATTTACTCTCTCAAGTTGTTTTAAACTCAAATTAGTTTCTTTCTTTTGTTGAAAATAAAAGTTAAATAAATGTTATTTGGACGAATGTGGGTAACCAGACCGTTTATGTACCCCATATTTTTGTTCCGATGGTAGTCAATGGGGACCAGCAACTGTTTGGTTAGCCACATTCTTCAAAATATCTAGTCTAAATATGGGTGATAACTTATATTAATGTTATACAGCTCTGGAAAAAATTTAGACCACTGCAAAATTATCTGGTTTTCTTGTTTTACTATTTATAGATAAAAAAAAAATTTGTTCTATAAACTACTGACAACATTTCTCCCAAATTCTAAATACAAATATTAAGGAAAAAGGAAATAGAAGTAAAGTCCTAGTCCACCACTGACTCTTTAATCTCTCTCTTTTTTCCAGCCAACTGACAATGAGATTGATGTTATTCAAGGTGTTAAGGTGGGCATCTTGACAGTGAGCGAGAAAATCAGCGAAGATTGTGCCTTCCCAGATGACGTGGTGAATGTGGCTGTGATACTGGAGGGGGAGATTGTAATTGTGGATCTCAAAGACATTCCACATGCTGTAGTCACATTGTTTGGACTGCTGTATGCATTAAATATTACCTATCCCAGAGAGCTGCGATACACCTTCGAGGTGATCCAGCGGATCTTCATGATGATCGATGGAGAAAGCTGCTCCGCAAAAGTCCACGGACTGAAAAAAAAACTAATGCTTTGAAGTAGCTACATGTAAATTTGTAACCTTTTCCCTTTTCAGAGCGATGTTCAATTTAAATGCTGAATAGCATCACAGCTTAGTTTAGATTAAAGTATGAAACCAATTCATAGATCTGTTAATGCTTTTCAAAGTTTCTTTTAGAACAGAATGTTGTTAACAGGATGTTTCTACATTGCATGTTGTGGGAGTGGTATTTTAGAGTATTTAATTGATGAATTTGTTGAAGATTGAGAGCATAAATGTATAACTTAATTGATATTAAAATGTTATTTATTTAAGTCAATTCATATTGAGACACAAAAACACCTTTCCATGAGATTGTCTTTCCAATAAATTTTGTATTGAAAATTGTATCAGTGATCATTAATTTGCCATCAATTAATGTTCTAGTAGTAATTCATTATTTGGTATTGCTGCAGGTTTAAAAGTTTCAAAACACCACTTAGCTGTTTGAACTTATTGGATGTAGTCGGCTGAACTTATTGGATGTAGTTTAGAAAACTTAACTTAGTCGGCTGAACTTATTGGATGTAGTTTAGAAAACTTAACTTAGTCGGCTGAACTTGTTGGATGTAGTTTAGAAAACTTAACTTAGTTGGCTGAACTTATTGGATGTAGTTTAGAAAACTTAACTTAGTTGGCTGAACTTAGATTCAAAGTTTACTTAACTAAATTGTATCAGTTCATTGTACTACATAACTTGTCAGGTAAACCTTTCCAAACTTGTCAGGTACACTTTTCCAAATAAGTTAGTTAAACTCAAAAAAACCTATGCAAAAAGATAACAGATAATAATGAGTTAAGTCAACAAAAGATTTTTTTACAGTGTGAAAGCTGTGACGTCTCGGAAAAAAGACTACACACACACACACACACACACACACACACACACACACACACACACACACACACACACACGTAATGTTGCCTCACTATCTCTTTATATAACTCCCGACGGCATTAAGTGCAGAACTGGGTCACGAGAGGCCAAATGTGACCCAACCTTTACTGTGACCCACACACAACCACTAATGTCCAGCAGAACATCTCCACAGATTTAGATCAAGATGCTTCTGTCATCATGCTTCATGAAACATCTGCTATATGTTGTTTAATAGCTCAAGGTTTGGCTAAGTATTACCTTGCTTGACTCTGGATATAAAGCTTGACCCTGCTCCATATTTTACCCCTAAACCCCTTTAACCTTCTTAGGCTCCATCCTTATTTCTGTATAAGGAACAGTCTGTATATATACGTATGAACGATGGCTAATCTCCGCGGGTCAGAGTAATACGCTTGAGAGGGTCAGGACGTTCAGATTGATTGGTTTCATGTAAAACCACTAAACAGCGTGTAAATAATATCTGGATTTCTGCCCGTGTAAATTAGGCTAATCGTGTCAGGTCGGACGGG
>JARPMJ010000889.1:57500-62500 GCA_033366665.1 Phoxinus dragarum | reverse complement strand
AATTTATCACATCAAATATACTCTTTAATGTTATATTCAAAATTACAAATATACAAAAATGACAAAAATATAACAAATTGCTCCAAACTGTTTGGAAAAAAACAAATATTTTTGCATTGTGTGTGTGTGTGTGTACGTACAAGAGTACACACTCCAGCTTATGAAATGTGTTTTGTGTTGTAAGTGTTTGTTGCACATTTTAATACCTCTTCCACTGTCTCCTCCTCTAATCTGGCAACCTTTTTAGGGGGCTTACCCTTTGGTGCCCAGAATGATAAAATATCTTTTTGCTTTTTCCCTGACATTTTTGAAAAATACAAATGCAATGGCAATGATTAATGTATGTTTTGACAGGATATACAATACTAACCAGAGCACTCTGCTTTAATACATGTAGCCTTGGCTTAATGTAACTAGAAAGACTGTTAATACAGTATAATATACAATTTAAAATAAAATGAAGAAATACATTCACTCCTTCCTTAACATTTCCCTTAGTTTCAGATAACGTAAGCTAGCCAAACTGAGCCAAAGCTTCTGGCCAGGTTGCAAAGTAGTTGTAGAGCTTTTGACTGCATCAATAATAATGTATATGGGCTATATATTAAATGTTCTAGGCTAAAAATGTTACACAAGCTTTCTTCCAACCTACCTTCTCTATCACGTGTGTTCGTGCGATGTTGTTGGTTACCTAGTAACGAACGTACGGTAGCCGAGAATGTTCCGTCAACTTCCGTGTGATCGCGACTTCGCGCATCCATGTTGCCTAGTAACGAACGCAATCTGGCCGAAATACGTGCGGGGCGGCAGGAAACTTCACTTTGTGTGTCTGCGCCTTGTATACAACGTTATATATAAAGTTTACAGGACAACTTGGTTGGCATTGCTTTTTCAGCGTGAGAAATACACGGTGTGGCGTGTGAGCGTGTGAACTGGTTGAATTGCGTGTGTCTCACGGCCAATGCGTGAGACTTGAGAACCCTGAACTAACCATTCAGAAATGTCCTGTTCTTCTACATGTTGTCACTTCTTCTCGAGTCTCTGCATCATTGTCTGACTCCGGTTTGAACATAAACATTGACATTTTCACTGCGTGTGTGTGTGTGTGTGTGAGGTAAAAGGACACGAGCTATTGAAGCTCCGCCCCCTGTTCTGGGAGCAGCAGCTCATTTGCATTTAAAGGGACAGACACAAAACGGTGTGTTTTTGCTCATCCTCAAAAAGTGACTTTAACATGATATATAAAAATATCTGTGGGGTATTTTGAGCTAAAACTTCACATACACACACTGGGGACATCAGAGACTTATTTTACATCTTGTGAAAAGGGCATTATACCCCCCCTTTAACACAAACGGGACTGAATCGAGGGAACTATCCCTTTAAGAGGATAACAGTGCACTAGGCCACAGAAGTTAAAAGGCACACAACATGCTTCAGCAAATAGGACAAATTCCTGGATTAACATCCTCTTCATTACAAGCAAACAGTCCAAACAAAGTTACAAATATGAATGTTGTTCAAACTCAATAATGCTGAATACTCAAATCTGATTGGTTGAAGGATCATGTCCTGGATTAACCGTGTCAAGCATTACAAAGCTGTGGAAAAATAAGCTCAAGATCAATCATAAGGTATATTAAAATAACGTTTCTTCATCTGAATTAAACATTAAAATCAGTGAACATGCTACTTTACATTAATAATAGGCCTTTGTTTCCACATTACAAAAAGAGAAGATGCATAAGAATGAGCTTAATTTTCATTAATTGCATCCACATTAATCTCGCAGTATTTACACAACTGTTTCCTCATAATATTGATTGGCTGAAGTCCATAATTTGTTTGGGAATTGTTAAAACATTTTTTTGGATAAATATATGTGAAATGTCTTATCTATTGTTTGTTTCTTTATGTTTCTAGTCAGTTTAATTTAATATGCTTTATTGTATTATGTTAGTTATTGTAAGCATAAATTTAAAATAAAGTATTTGCCATCTTTCCATAAAAAATTAGACCAAGTGAGTGTTGCATCTTGGGTAACATTTTTCAATAAGGTTTCATGTTTTAAAATGAGTTAACTACAATAATTAACACGAACTAACAATGAACAGTACATCTACAGCATTTAATAATCAGTTCATTTCAACATCTACTAATCTTTTCTTTTTTTAGATAAAAAGTTGTATCTCATTACATTATAAACTAACATGAACATTTTAAGTAAAATCCACAAACGTTAAAAAATGCTGTAAGAATATATTGCTCATGTTAACTAATGCATTAATTAATGATATTGTAAAGTATTACTATATTTACAAGATTAAGATTAACAGCACTATAAATGTTATTTCTAATCAGCTTCTGATTACAGTTTTGTTGCATTTGAGTTCATCAATCCTTGTTTGTCTCACATAACCATAACTTTTAAAACATTATTTATTAACCCTTAAAGAGCTCATCTCAGCACTTTTTAAAATATTCTAAATAAACATATTTACTAAATATTAATTGAGTGGAGACCAAAATGTAACTTACATTTTCGATTCCTTATGCTATGGTATCGTTAGCCATTTTTTTCAGACTTAACTTTTTCCTAATTCCCTGACACCAAAAATTAACCCTTTAATGAAGTAACCCTGACAGGCTGACGACAATCTCAATGTGAAGAAGGGAAAACTGGGACAACACCATCAGCTAATTATCCTTCATTACAAAAGCAACACTAATTAAACAATAATCTACGGCTGCAGTCAAAGGGTTAACTTTTAGAAAAGGATGAAAATGTAATTTTGTTTAAAGATCTTATTGGTTTCACTTAGCACTGGACTCTTATCAAAGGACCGTTTGATTGACATGTAACGCAGCCAATCACAGTTCGGTTTGTTCCACGTCATGTTTAGGGGCGTGACAATATGTGACCCTGGACCACAAAACCAGTCACATGGGTCAATTTTTTAAAATTGAGATTTATATATCACATGAAAACTGAATAAATAAGCTTTCAATTGATGTATGGTTTGTTAGGATCCACATTGGATGTCGGATAGACGTGCAGATCATGTCTATATTGGATCCGTCGGTCCATGACCAATTCTGGACAATCAACGTCCAAACTAGGTCCACAATTTGTACGTCCAACCATGACCCAACTTGGACGTCATATTGACATTCAACACTTGACCTTTGAAATGGGTAATTTTTTGGACGTCATTTGGACGTCTATGACAGGTGCAGGAAATTTACATGATTAATATATTATATTTTTTATTTACAAATATCAACATTGTTATCAACATGATTAATACATATGAATACAGATTATTAATAATTATTTACGATCGTTTTCCAAAAACTCCATTTGATTGTCTCAGCACAGGTGATAACTGAGACACAGCTTAATAGTTTTCCTGTAGCTCAACCAGTAGATCATGGGTTCGATTCCCAGGGAAAGCCAGATCTGATAGGAATATAAATGTGTAATGCAATGTCAGTCACTTTGATAAAAAGCATCTGCCAAATGCATAAATGTAAATACAATGGTACAGAAAACACATCCTCCACCCTTTTGAAACATGGGACTACAGTTATAGAAGTTGTATAAAAACAACGTTAAATTTGATGTTGAAAAGTCGTCCACAAACGTCCACATTTGGACTATAAATAACCCGTACACGGAGGTCCCACGGATGTCAACATTAGATGTCGAAGAAAGACGTCGTCTGGCGTTACAAAACAACCCCTTCAGTGGACCGAAACTGGACGTCCAAAAATGTCATAGAAAAGACGTCACTCCGACGCCACATTGCGCAGTGGGATAGGACAATATTTGGTCGAGATACAACTATTTAAAATCTGGAATCTGAGGGAGCAAAAAAATCTAAACATTGAGAAAATCTTTTATGTTCACGATTGTGCTGCATTCACTCACAAAAATACATGATTTATATATTTACGGTAGGAAATTTACTAAATATCTTCATGGAACATGATCTTTACTTAATATCCTAATGATTTTTGTCATAAAAGAAAGATCGATCATTTTGACCCATACAATGTATAGTTGGCTATTGCCACAGATATACCCGTGAGCAGTGTTGGGGGAAATGCATTACAAGTAACTTGAGTTATGTAATTAGATTACTTTTTCAAGTAACTAGTAAAGTAACGCATTACTTTTAAAATTTACGACAAAATATCTGAGTTACTTTTCAAATATGTAACGCAAGTTACTTTGTTTTCCCATTTATTAACTGACAGCTCTCCTGTCCTCATGTTGAGACAAATCAAAGTGCAGAGGCGTGCGTGTGTGTGTGTGTGTGTGTGTGTGTGTGTGTGTGTGTGTGTGTGTGTTTATTGTAGTTCTAGACTAAATGTGAGCATTTACTCATCTCACTTACACAAAAAAATATTCAATATTCCTCAAAATAAATACAATCAGTGAAATGCAGAATCAGAATATTACGCAAACCTCCATTAACTAAATATGTTAAATAAAATATACATTTTTATGCATTTAATCTCACTTTATTGACCAATGTACTTGCGTCTGACCTTCGATTATTCAGTTAAATAAGCAAAAATGACTATAGATGGATAGAAAGGTTTGCTTATTTGCTTTCCTCTACTGTACACATTTCCTAATCCAGTCTGAGGATTATTATTTCACTTTTGGTGTGAAAGGGTCTTTACATTTGCCCAAAAATATAACTTTTGTGTTATAAAAAAACAAGCCCAGCCCAGGTAGGGAAAAAGTAACGCAAAAGTAACGTAACAAATTACTTTTCTAAAAAAGTAACTAAGTAATGCAATTAGTTACTTTTTAAGGGAGTAACGCAATAATGCATTACTTTTAAAAGTAACTTTCCCCAACACTGCCCGTGAGTCATGTGACTGGTTTTGTGGTCCAGGATCACATATAGCCCGTTTAAAGCGTTCGTTAAATGAGTAAATGCATCCAACGAGAAATACTGTGACCCCGCTGTCACTTTCATTGATGA
>JARPMJ010000889.1:0-52500 GCA_033366665.1 Phoxinus dragarum | reverse complement strand
AATGTAAAGAAAAAAATAACAGATTCAGCATTAGTGATGTGGCAGCGAGCTATAATGCACATACGTGATCTTTCTGTGTTTCTTAGAGGTTGAATTCATTTCAAATTCTGCCAAACTTCCAGTATTACTTCTGAATAGGATGTCTACTTCATAAATTGTATGAAAATTGTAAAAATAATGGTTCAGATCACTCAAACAACATATGGAAATGGAGGCGCCCTTATATGGGCAGTAATGTCAACTAGTGGAGAAGTGTGGTACTGCGCCCAAACTAAATCTCACTGAAAGCTCATTTTTTGAGATATCAAACTAAAATTTGAAACACAACTTGGTCAGATTTTTGGCTTTGATTTTTTTTTTGCATTTTTAGAGTCCACCCGGTTTTAACATTGTACATTTTCATAAACTCAAACTTCTATAACTTTTTTTCTGTTTAACTTAATTTATTTCACTTCTACAAAAATCTGCCAAATGTCTTCTTTAAAACAAGACCAATCTTACATCTATATTCCAAAGCATTTTTGAATTACAACCATTTAAGTTCTGAATGTGCATTTTTATGTCTATAAAAAAAAAAGGAGGGGGGGGGGGTAATATTAAGGGGTTAATATTAACAGTTCTGAGATCAGTGTGTAAGCGTGTGCAGGTGTAGATGTAGGCCTGTAGATACACATAGTTGTGGTGGTTGTTGTGTCGAAGTGAGAAAAGAGTTAATGTAATTTGAAAGACGTCGTCATTGAATGCATTTTGTGCCAAAGCAATGATAAATGATCCACAGTTTAGCACACATATACTTCTGTTGTGCTCCCTGTGTGAAAGAGTGAAGAAAAAGTGACCTAAGTATTGAGAAATGTGTCCCAGCGACTGTGAAAAACTGTAAACAGGACAGTTTGCAACCCAATGTATCATCTTTCATGCTAATTTCAATGGGTGTCATGGCTTTATCATGTACAATATTTAATGAAATAAACATATTTATCTATCTTGTGTAGTCTCAAACAGTAGCCCAACAACACTAAGGTCATGCGGGTTTGATTCCCAGGGAATGCATGAACTAATAAAATGTAAATCTTCAATGCAATGTAAGTGGCTTTGGATAAAAGCGTCTCCCAAATGCATAATTGTACAAATAAAGACTAAATACATCCTTGAAAACATCTGAACTAGAGCTAGATAAGTAACATGTATGCAAAAAAATGACACATTTTCACATGCAGTTAATACAGGATACAGGACCATGGGTCATTTTTTGGGTAATTGAGATGTATACATCATATGAAAGGTGAATAAATAAGCTTTCCATTGATGTATGGTTTGTTAGGATTGGACAATATTTGGTCGAGATACAACTATTGAAAATCTGGAATCTGAGGGTGCAAAAAAATCGAAACATTGAGAAAATCTCCTTTAAAGTTGTGCATTTATGTTCACGATTGTGCTGCATTCACTCACAAAAATACATGTTTTATATATTTATGGTAGGACATTGACTAAATATCTTCATGGAACATAATCTTTACTTAATATCCTAATGATTTTTGGCATAAAAGAAAAATCTATAATTTTGACCTATACAATGTATAGTTGGCTATTGCCACAGATATACGCGTGCGTCATGTGACTGGTTTGGTGATCCAGGGTCACTTATAGGTCACTCGCAAAATAAAGCAAGGTTAAAGTTCAGGTTAACAGGGTAAATTTAACAGGCCGGACTCACGCGTCACGTCCAGACGCCTGCGCGGCCATCCCTCATTTACACAAATCAGATCATTTCTTGTGTGAAATGTAGTTCAATTATTGTAAAACAACATGAAAAACATTATAGAAACGCATAATTGCATTTGTCAACTAGATTTGTTCAATGCAAAAAAAAGAAAAAAAAGAAAGAAGAAATGCATTATGCAAAAGAAAGACCAAACATAGTTGGTAAATAGTATGTCCAATTTAAAAATGCATGAGCTGAACTGATATTATATCTTAAATGCACTGTTAGTTGCTTTGGATAAAAGCATCTGCCAAATGCAAAAGGGTAAACAATACAGTACTTGTGATATGAGCAGAAATGCTGTGTTCCTGTATGTGTAGTTTGGCATTAGGCCTTTCACTGATGCACAGATGTCCCAAAAGCCTCTTTTGTAAGAACAATCCCAGCACACGAGAGAGACCCACTGGGGTTTGTTCGAGGATCCTACAGTTGGTCAGTGTAAATCTGTAATTGGCTCGTCTGGGAAATGATTTGGCCCTGCATTTGTTCTGCGACTCACAAACACAATCACATGAAGTCAGACTGTTTTTTGTTTCGACTCGAATACTGGAACGGAAATAAACCATTCTTGTCTTTTGCCTCCTGTTTTTTTAAGCTGAGGTCAAGCTGACCACAGGCTCAGGGTCCATTAAGTGGACGCTGTCAATGTGTGTTATCACTGATCGTCCTGTGCGATCACAAAACATGCAAATCACAATCTCAGTGTACAGTAGTGGCCAAAAGTGGTGAATAAAAATATTAATTTTTTAATGACTAAATAGGAGGAAAATATTACATTTAAAAAAAAAATATATATATATATATATGAGGGAAGGAAAAAACACTAAACAAATTATTTGGCACAATATATGTTGTTGGTTCTCTATTGTTTTTGCATGCGTTCATAATTTCTTTGTATGATAGCCTGCATGGCCAAAATTATGTCGGCACAATTTGGCATGTTTTATTGTGTTATCACAAATAAAACAATTGAGCACAACTATGCAATATGCTTACAAAATCTTTCACAAATTTATTTTTAATAATATTTTAATAAAGGGGTGAAGATGTCCATTATTCTAGGCCGGACATCTTAAAAAAAATCTCTTTTTAAACTTCAATTTCGTGTCTACAAAAATAAATATTTAAATTTAAATTTTTAAAGCGTCATTGCCCAATATGAGTGGGGTAAGTTGTCACACATGAACCATTAACCAGTCTATCATAGGATATTCAGCATAATCTAACAGGGAAATAATGAAATACAATACAAATATGTAAAAGTTAAAGACTTTACAATAAGGTCCCATTAGTCAACGTTAGTTAATGCATTAAATATGAACTAACAATGAGTAATTCATAATTAATAAAAATACAGCTGTTCATTTTATGAAAGATCAAGTCCATTAAATAATATTAACACATACAACTTATGATTTTAATAATGTATTGATAAAATATTTTTTATTTAAAATGTTATTTTTCATGTTAACTAATGAGGTTAATAACTAAAGTGCAAATGAATCATATGACAACATAAAAACATGAGTGGACCAGAAATGTATGAATAATATTTTAATAATGTATTGATAAAATATTTTTTAATTATTTTACATTTTTAGTTCATGTTAACTAATGAGGTTAACTAAAGTGCAAATGAATCATATGACAACATAAAAACATGAGACGACCATCAATTTATGAATAATATTTGTCTTGTGAACAAAGTTCAGCATTTCAGATCAAATCTAGATTATTTAGTGATTCTTACCTTAATATATTAATCAGTGTGGTTTTATATTGTGCTCTTGTCAGCGCCAGCTATATCTGTAATAAAATCACACACTATAATCATATAAACATTCAGAGTCAATATAAATAGGCATTTTGGACCATTAAGAGTCCCAGCCTGCTGAAAATATCCAAAAATATGAATGAATGAATGGAAGGTATTAATAATTCAAGGGAAAATAGACATATGATCCCTTCCTTCATTCTAGAGATCCTAATTGGTCATCCAAGGCTTCTTAAACTTATCTTTAGATTTGATTAAACCCGGGGAAAATCTCCAGAAGATTCAGTAGTCTCATTAAGACGAGGGTTGATCTCTGTGCCAGTCAGTCTCAGGAGTATTAACCGGGCCAACTGGCTTAAAACAAGCCATTGCATCCGAGACGTTGCCATACTGAACCGACACAAGCCACCGCTAACATGGCAAAGCCACGTTTTAAAACCGCTAATGAAAGTCTCAGGAGTTTGTTTGGCAATTTAAGGTCAAGCATGGCATCGTTTGATGAGGTCAGATCCGAGTCTAATGAGCTACATGGGGTCAATTTAGAGTAATTAAGGCCAGGTAAAGCCAATCTGTCAATTTATCATCCAGATAAACTCCAACTTTGAGTCGAGAACATCAGTGATGAATCTTTACATATTGAGAGTCAATAGAAATTGTATTTACAAATGTCCGATTTCAAAACCACATATATATATTCAAACCAAGCGGGAAACCTTCCGGTCACTCTCTTGAATCCAACACTAAAGTGACCTAAACTGCAATTCATTAACTGGCCACTAGAGACCGGCTCCAAAAAGAGAGTAATTCCCATAGACCCCCATGTTAAAATGCCCAACTTTACCTCAGAAAAAAACATGTTTACAGCCTGGTTCAAAGAGTGGTTTTGGTCTATATAGCTAATTTTGCCCTTCATGACAACTGTGAGGGGGTGATTTTTTTTTTTTACAATTCATCCGTTTAAATTATATAAAGGCTTAAATTTCTGCATAATTAAGGGCGTGGCCACTTGAGTGACAGGTGGATTGCGGCTGATGTCACTACAGGTGAAACTCCAATTTATTTATTTCAGTAATTCAACTTAAAAGGTGAAACTAATATATTAGACTCATTACATGCTAAGTGAGATATTTCAAGCCTTTATTTGTTATAATTTTGATGATTATGGCGTACAGCTTATGAAAACCCCAAATTCAAAATCAGAATATTGTGAAAAGGTTTTCATAAGCTGTACGCCATAATCATCAAAATTATAACAAATAAAGGCTTGAAATATCTCACTTAGCATGTAATGAGTCTATATAATATATTAGTTTCACCTTTTAAGTTGAATTACATAAACAAATGAACTTTTGCACCATATACTGTCTGTTAGCGTCACGTCACCTCAGCTAATCGCCTCTTTGCCCACTTTCGTTTATCCGTGAGTGACGCGCGTGGCCAAGATGGCGACGGCCGGCTCCGCCCACTTTGGGCTTCAAAAATGCTCTTCAGAAACCTACGGGTGACGTCACGAACACTATGTCCATGGTTTTATACAGTCTATGATACAAACCCACATTAAGACCACATAAATAAAAATAGCAATAAGAGTATTTATATATCAAATTATGTGTGTGCACATATATATACATTTTATTGCAAGAAAGACACTTGTTTGAATGTCACATTTGAATTAGATTATATTTGTTGAGATATGCATGTCACTAATTATACATAGCAAGCAAAATAGCAATAATAAAGCAATGACTTACACTGTGACTGGTCATAATGTTTTGGCTTATCAGTGTATCAGTTATTTGTGCCATATTTAGATGATAAAATAAATTATATATATATATATAATTGTTGAGCTATTTTAATACTTATTTACTTTAGTTTGATTTGTTTATTGCAAAAATCTGTACATTTTGTATATTTTATTTATATATGCACACATAATTTATATATATTATATGTGCATATATAAATATAATACACACACATATATATATATATATATTAGGGCTGTCAAAAGATTAATCACGATTAATCGCATCCAAAATAAAAGTTTGTGTTTACATAATATATGTGTGTGCACTGTGTATAATTATTTATATATATAAAAACACACACAATCATGTATATATTTAAGAAAAATTGGTTATATTTATATATAAAATATTAATATATAATATAAATTATATAAATGTATATACAGTATATAAATGCAATTATTCCTTAAATATATACATGAATGTGTGTGTATTTATACATAATACTTTTACACAGTGCACACACATATATTATGTAAACACAAACTTTTATTTTGGATGTGATTAATCACGATTAATCTTTCGACAGCCCTATATATATATATATATATATATATATACACACATAAATAAAAATAGCAATAAAAGTAGGCTATTTATATATAAAATTATATGTGCATATATATATAAATTTTATTGCAAGAAAGACACTTGTTTGAATGTCCCATTGAATTAGATTATATTTTTTTGAGATATGTTTGTCACTAATTCTGCACATAACAAACAAAATAGCAATAATAAAACTACAATGACTTGCACTGTTTTAACAAATGACCTCTTTGGGTTGTTGTCAGCAACACAACACTGTCTCCACGTACACCTGTTTATGTTGATCATTTCTGTGAAGCACTGAAGGCATGCGGCTGCACAAGAAAAACACATCTTAATACATGGTGTGTCGTCTTTGTTAAGTTGGGGATTAAAGGACACTTTCAGTAGGTCGCCATTATCATTTAGACAAAAGCGTGTTGAAAGGAGGTTCTGTCGGCGCTTCATTAGCGCAGGCCTCCCTCTGTGGCCGAACCACAGCCAGCGTTTAGTGCAATTACCCAGCAGAGAACAACTGTCAATCATCCTTAAAGGGGAAGGATTCCCATTATTAAACCTCTTAAGTCTTTTCCTCTCGCCACCGGCTCTCTGCACGTCAGGCCAGTTTTCATGGCTTCATCCTAAAGATCAAGACCTCCATATGCTCTGGGAATGGGATATATCTGAGCGCTTCGGAATTTCGCCTCACTTTTTGGGACTTTTGGGAGCCGTTAACGGTCATTTTACGGCACCATCTTAACAAGGTGCACTGTGGGTAAAAAGTTGTGGTCTATCATTTGCTGGGATGCTTGGAAGCAACAACCTTGTGTGACTCCGATGAGCCATAAAGTCGAAGAAAAAGGTGCGTTTTTATGATTTAAAACTTTTCATTACGATTTACTTTAACTTTAAAATGCATCATTATAAGATGAAACTAGGCAAATAAGACTCAATTACAGGTGCAAAAGTTTATTTCAGTAATTCAACTTAAAAGGTGAAACTAATACATTATATAGACTCATTACATGCAAAGTGAGATATTTCAAGCCTTTATTTCTTATAATTTTGATGATTAGCACAGCTTATGAAAACCCCAAATTCAAAATTAGAATATTGTGAAAAGGTTTTCATAAGCTGTAAACCATAATCATCAAAATTATAACAAATAAAGGCTTGAAATATCTCACTTTGCATGTAATGAGTCTATATAATATATTAGTTTCACCTTTTAAGTTGAATTAAAAGGCTTTCGAAACAGACTAAGAGAAACAACCATGCATATATATGTTATGTTACTATTTTTAATTATGAGATACAGAATCAAACCTTTTCTAACAATATTTAACACCTGATTTGGTCCCACTTTATATTAAGTGGCTTTAAGTATTATGTACTTACATTGAAATTAATAATTTGATACAATGGACTTATTGTGTACATATATGTTTTTACATTGTACTTATATTTTAAAAATACCAGCATGTAATTAATTTATGTATTTACATTTGTAATTACACTGTTGATCTGTCCCTTACATCTTAACCCACGCTTAAACTTAACCATACCAGCACACCTGTCCCTAACCTTACCCGTATCACACCGCAATAGCAGCAAAAGTGTTTTAACAATACAACATGAACACATTAAGTACATTTTTCGATGTAAGTACATAGTACTTAAAGCCACTTAATATAAAGTGGGACCGCTGGTTTTATGAACACTGTCAGAAATTGTTGAGTGATGCACTAAAAGTCACATCTTTAATGTCTTATTAACCCCTGCTTTTCTTGACCAGATCTTTGAAAGAGAATCTCTACGACAAATTGAAACCGGATCGTCATTCGGACATAGTTTGCAGTGTTTCCCCGAGGAGACTCACTGTAAGGGCAGATTGGATGCATTTGTCACTGGATACGATGAACATGGTGGACGATGGCTGCCTCTCGACGGACAACTATCATGACCTGGGTAAAGGTGGCGCCTCGGGCATGGCGGGCCGCGTTCACAGCATCGACGTGATTCTGGGCTTCAGTAAAGACCAGGATCCTCTGCTCAACCCGGACGGGCCTGTCGACACACACAAAGTAGACGGAGTGGACCTGGGAGAACAGGAGAAACAAGTGACCTCTGACCCCTACGGTCACCTGCAAAGTCTCCCAGACAGCTCACAGCAGTCAGCATATCACGGTGAGAACCTGATGCTTTAATGACATCTCAGAATCAAGTGTGTGTGTGTGTGTGTGTGTGTGTAACTTGAGTTGAAATTGGGGAAGCCACTTAAAATATTTGTTTAGTGATTTGTTCATTACAAAAGTCTGTAAATTTTGCCAATAAACCTGATTTGCAATATATATCGTGTGTGTATATATATACATACATATTATATATTATTTATATATGCACACAAATAATTTTACATAAAATAATTGTATTGCTATATATATAAAAGCCTCTAAATGCCATCTGAAATTTTCTTCTAGAATTAGCATTTTTATCAAGCTCGTATACTTAGGTTCAGTAATTTCACTTTAATGACAATTAATAGGTAATTTTCATTGCCATTAAAGTGAAATATCTGAACATAAACATACAAGCTTGATAAAAATTACCATTCTAGATATTGTGTTCTATATTGTAGAATATTTTAGGGGTTTCCATAATGGGATCATTTTATGGATATAATTTTAATTAATTATAGTTTTAAATATTTTTTTTTTATTTAATTTTAGTTTTCATGAACTATAAATACTTTATCACTAGAAGAAATTGAAATAACCCGTTAAACACGAACGTATTGTACAAACTTTTAAGACGTTTCTCCTTATATAGAACCTTTCTTTAAAATTGAGTCAAGAACCCCCAGAGTTCTATATAGAACCCCACGGAACCTTCTAAGAGTCTAAGAGTCAGAGTGGATGCATGCATGCAAAAAGTACTGGTTTTGGGATTATTACCTGTCAGTGTATATTTCAATAACATAATTCTATTAAACAGGGAAAAAAAATGAAATTGTGTTTGCATTTGTGTGCATAAAGACGACAACATTTTCTGAAAAGGGTTTCTCTTGCATGAAAAGAGTCCTGCAAGTCTATGTGATCTAGATTTGTCTCCAGTCCCTTTTCAATGCAAGTCTATGGAATTTTTTTCACCTGTTTATCTGATGACATAATAGTGATGTAACAGCACACCTCTCTATATAACAAGACACATGCTATGAGGAATCACTCATACCGTACAAGACTAAATTCAATGCTTAGGACTACAGGTTTACTCAGATTTCTAATCCTGAAAACTAGCAATATGATGCATGACTTAGAAAACACCACCGTTTAAATCATTTAAGTAAGATAAATATTTTCTGACCACTTATTGTTGTTATTATTGTCAAACGTGTTGATAAAAATCGGTTATAAATTGTTCTGATCTTAATATTTTGCCTAAATGCATTTGCATAAATAATATGCAATATGCAATGACCTGTGGTCATTTGCATAAACTGCTTAGACTAGTCCTATACAAGTTAAATAAATTTGTTTCCCCTTCAAGACTGGTAACCTTTTAAAAGTCAGTTACATAAAAAGATCTTATTAAAATGGGTCTAATTTGAATCAGAAAACTAAGACTGATTGCTTATAACTATCTGCTAGTTGGTTCTTAATACACAGTCTTAACATAGTGGCAGTTTTTGCAACCTAATTTAATAATAATATCCCATTGATTATTCCACATCCTGGTTAATATTGTGAGAACACGGTACATTTTCATAGCATTGCACAAGTGCTAAGCCTGATTAAATGGTATAATCACTGTAACTAGTGATTACATTAATAACTTAATGACAAAATTATGTCGAGTGGCAACTTAAACCTTGTGCAACTTAAACCTAGATGCATATTATAAAAATGTTACTCTAGAATTGTTTAAATTTCACAGGCTTAATAATAAATAATGAAACAGGGTTAGAAAACGACTCTAGACATCAGTGCCACCGCATCTAGTTGTTGCATGAAACAACACAACGTTTAACATTGCACTAATGATCTGATTTGAATCCTGCCCAACTTAATTAGATTCAACCTGGATCTGCCCCACCACAACATGTGGCTCGTGTTTGCTCTTAGCGGTTTCTGCGAAATGAAAATCTCCACTGTTGTCAGGCCGGTTGGTCCCTCTCGGTCGAAGCGCTGCGATACTGAGTGAACCTCTTAGCGGTTGGATTAGCAGTCTTGGCCACATGAGGTCTACAGGTTTAACCGGTGACATCTGCGTGCTTGGATTACTGATAAGACTTACTTACCATGACAGAAGTGATGGAACTCACAAATCTCTTATTTTCTATAGGTATTCGTAAAATCGAAAGGTTAACATCTGACTCCGTCACTGTAGCATTTTATAAAGAACATAAGTTTTGTTCTTGCATTATTAATGGTACCACATATTCCTTATCCCGTATCGTTTGTGCTGCTGACATGAATGATTCCTCTTGTTGAGGAGAGGTGTGCTGTTACTTTATAAGTGATGCATTATTTTCAGCTGTTGGATGATAAAACAGTTGAAAATATTCCACAGACAACTAGGGCTGCATGATTATGGCAAAAATATATTGTTTTAGTTCAAAAATAATAATCCTTATTGCTTAAGTTATTCAGTGAAAATCAGTGTGTGATTTTCCTTTATATCAGAGACAGTAACATTACAGAAACTACATAGCAACACCCTAGCAACCACCTAGAACATTCTAGCAACTTCTTAGCAACACCCTAGCAACCACCTAGAACACTCTAGCAACTTCTTAGCAAGACCCAAGCAACCACCTAGAACACTCTAGCAACTTCTTAGCAACCACCTAGAACACCTTAGCGATCGCCTAGCTGCACCTTAGTAGCCAGAAAGGAGTAGAAACCCATCAAAACACTGTAGAAACTTTATGGCAATCACTCGGAAAACCCTAGCAACCTCTTTGCAGCACCCTAGCAACCAGCCAGAATGGACTAGCAACATGATAGAAATTCTGTAGAAAATACTCAGAGAACTCTAGCAATTACTTAGGAATGCTCAAGAAACCACCCAAAACACCCTGGCAACAACCTATCAATGCTGTAGTAACCAGCCAGAAAACCATAGCAACACCCAAGCAACCATCCAAAGCACACTAGCAACGTCCTAAAAATTCCATACCAACTACCCAGAAAACTCTAGCATTTTCTTAGCAACCACCCAAAACACCCTAACAACCACCTAGCAATGCTGTAGGTACCACCCAGAAAACCATAGAAACACCCTAGCAACCATCCACAGCAACCCTAGAAACGTCCTAGAAATTCCGTACCAACCCAGAAAACTCTAGCAATTTTTAAACAACCACCCAGAAAACCCTAGCAACTTCTTAGCAATGCCCTAGTTACCACCCAGAACACCATAGCAATGCCTTAGCAACCACTCAGAAGGACCTAGCAACCACATTAAAACCCATTAGCAACATTAATTCTTTAATGGACTTTACAAGGTTACCTGTGAAATAAAGAGCAGTCCGTTTCATCTGTTCCTGCGCTGTAGATACTGGGCTTTTCTCCACGGAGAAGTGTGATGCAGATTTGGGAGATCCACGGAGCAATGTGGAGAGTGACAGCCGTTCCCCGGATGCTCCCGATGAGGATCAACCTAAAAAGAAACACAGACGCAACAGAACCACCTTCACGACCTATCAGTTGCACGAGCTCGAACGGGCCTTTGAGAAGTCCCACTACCCGGATGTGTACAGTCGAGAAGAGCTGGCTATGAAAGTCAACCTCCCAGAAGTTCGAGTTCAGGTAAGCTGTGGGCAATACAAGCTGGGAAACTTAATGCTATTAGATAGAGTTCAACTCTTAATTTGAGACTCTGTTGAGGCGTAGTGATCAATGTAATTGTAATTTCATTACAACCTTGACATTGGGGTGATTTGTAATGGACTTATTTGTAATGATAGGGCATTACATGGTAGAGCTGCACGATTCTGGATAAACTGAGAATTCTCCCACCGTTCTGAACAGACTTAACAAAATAACATGAAATTTACTAGAGGTTATGACAAAATGTTAAATGCAGCAGTCTATTTAAAGCTAAAATATGTAAGAATTTTGTAATAAAATATCCAAAAATCACTTGCACAGTGTGATATATTTCCTGCAGTTGTGTACTAACAATATCCCAAAAGTTCCAAAAGATTAAAACTAGGGCTGTCCGTTAAACGCGTTATTAACGACGTTAACGCAAACCCATGTTAACGGCGTCAATTTTTTTATCGCGAGATTAACGCCTAGCAAACTTTGTTGTTTTTTTCACATGCTTTTGCAGCAACTAGTAACGTTATTAAAACTACAACACCACACCGGATCTAGCTAGACCAGAAACAAAACAAAACAACAGCGCCGCACACACTTGTTTGGGCTTGCGAGCCGCCAAAGAGTGGACGAGAAGCGCAGTGCCGAGCCGCGTCTAGGACAACTGAGCACGTCTAGCACATCGGACGCGCACTTTCTCCGTTTATGGCCAGCAATAAAAACGCAGAATGGCGCCGCCGGTGTGTGTACACTCATAGAGAATAATGTGTTCGATTTTAAATACGAGGCGCTTCGCTTCTCGTCCGGTGTGCGACCCGCTTTAACGTTACGTTTTGAGTGGATGAATGATGAGCGCGAGACGCCGAAATGGATGCCAATACGATTATGAATGGAACGTTTACTTTTAAAAAGTTGCCAAATGGGTTAGTTGACAAGACCAAAGTGATCTGTGTGTTTTGTCGTTGTGAACTGAGCTATCATCGCAGCACGTCCCGTCTGAAATAGCACTTGATGGCCAAGCACACACACACACACCGCTGATGCGATCTCAGCACACTCGTCACTATCAGTAACGTTACCTCGTCAGTATTTCTGTCACCCTTTTAGTGATGGACAGTGTTACATTGTGTGAGAGATTATTTGCTCCAAGTGAGAATGTCAGTGTGGAATTGAACAGTATAATGCCAATCTTGTTTTCAATAAAAAACATTTGCACAAAGCAAGCCGATCCACTTTTCCATGTTGATAAGAGCATTAAAATGAGAAAAAATAATGGGACAAAAAGAAATCAAGAGACATTTAGAATAGATAAAAATGTGCGATTAATCGCGAGTTAACTATGACATTAATGCGATTAATCGCGATTAAATATTTTAATCGTTTGACAGCCCTAATTAAAACATTTCAGAGACATTCCAATTTTAAATAATGGCTCGTCCCTGTTCACTTGTCGCCTGTCAATGACGTAATATCCGCTTTATTCCTGGTTTCCGCTAGTACTGCCATAGTAACCATGGCGACAGACAGGGACAACTGCGTTACATCTAGCGGCGCTCACGCTGTTGTTTCATTCAAACATTATGGATCATGGCAAGCAGACTTTGGGACAAAAGGAGAAATAAAATGAGGATCAATATCAGCGTGGCGTTTTCGAGATGCCGAGCTCCACGTCCGTGATTAACTTCGACTTGACGGAGTGGCGAGAGCCTCTCATTAGCAATCGCGCCCTGGTTCATACCACAGTCATTTTAAAAACATCAATGTATTGACTCATCCATAAACATTATTAAATCCTTCGGCATGACGACATCATTCCGCTTATCACTGCGTCATCAACCTACGCCTTTGATATTGTAAGAGGTTAGCGACCCCTAACAGCAAAAAAAACATAATGTAGCTTTAAAAAACTGGTTTAAACTCTCTTCACATCCTGATAGCAATCAATAATAGAAGATGTTTTAATATTATAACATGTACATACAGCTTATCTTCTGTGCATTGGGTCCAAACACAATGATACGTAGTCCTACCTGCTATGCAGAGGCTATGCAGAGTTATTCGAATTATACAGAAGTCAGTCCCCGAATACCACCAATGTCGCCTTTCACAGTTCAGACAGAACCACTTTGGAAAGTTACTTGAGTTTATTGGGCGGCAGTGGTTTATGTAGGTTGTCTACAAACCGGAAGGTTGGTGGTTCTATCCCCGGTTCCACCTGACCAAAGCCCCTTTCACACAGTGCGTTGATCCCAGGAAATTGCCGCGAAATTGCCAGAGTGCCTTCTGTGTGAACGCAAACACGTCCCGGGATTGATGCCGGCATCGATCCCGGGATGGGGACCTAGTAACATTGCCGGGATCAGTCCCGGAACGCGCCCTGTGTGAACTAAAGCCAGGATCAATGCCGTAAGGGGTGTGTCGTAGTGATGACGCACGTGCCATCACGCGACTCTAGAAAGACTCTAGACTCATCAACAAAGAAAGAACGAAAAAAATTCTGCAAATTGGAACGAAGCAGAGACCAGGATTTCCTTACTATCCGCGCTGAAGCTGAGATCGTTCGTCAGCTCTGTGGAACGGAACGCGATGATGCGTTAGTGTACATGTTTTCGACGCGTACGTTACACGTCTCATCCTGACTTTACGGGATCTTACCGGGATAGCGCACTCACAGATCCCGAAAATTACTGTCAGTGTGAATGAACCAAAATTAAACGATCCCGGGACAAATCCAGGGTCACATTATCTGTGTATTTTCCAGAATCTCTGAGTGAAAGGGGCTCCAGTGTCGAGGTGTCCATGAGCAAGACACCTGCACCTGCTCTTGACGAGCTGGATGGCGCCTTGCATGGCTGACACCGCCGTCTGTGTATAAATGGGTGAATGTGAGGCAATATGTAAAGCGCTTTGGTGGCGCTATATAAATGCAGTCCATTTACCATTAAACACAATTCATCTTGTGGCGGTATGGTTCCTACTGGGGGTTCTTGCTCCATAATTAATGGCATACAGAGCTTTAACAGTAGCCCCCCCATAGAACCATCAGCTTGAGTGATATACAGATGATTAAGACACTTTAGTAATGTCTTTAAAGCAAAACAGTGTTAACATGTGGACGTGGCAGTAAATCCCGGAACGTCTATACTGTAGCATGGCTATGAGGATGAGTGATGAGTGTCTCCCAGCAATGATGTCCATGACAGCTAGGACCTGAAAGCCTTTGTAATCTGAAACAAAGAAAGACGGCAGCCAGAAGGTGCACAGTAATATGCTTGATACTTATAGTGGTGAAGGGGGGGGTTGTTTGAGCATGCTTTCCGAGCAGTAATGCCACGTATCCTCCTGGTCTAATAGGAGAATGGTATTGGTTGGAGTGATTTGACAGCAGATAGCAGCCCTATGCTCACATGGCCTGCCTGAACTAATGCTGTGCTCGATTTCCTCCTGAACCAAAACAACGAGTTTATGCTGCGTTCACACCATGTCATAACCATAATTAAGAGATTTCAACCCATGACGTTTTACTAGAGCTGCTCAACTCCTCAGACTCGGAAAATTATGCGTTTTTATATCAACACCATCAACGGCGAAATTAATCTGCAGCAGTCAGGTGGTACAACAGCTCTGTATGTTGTTTATGTTCATTATTATTGTAATGTTATGTGCTTTGAGACATGAGGTAGTTTAACACCATCTATCGTATTTACGCGATCAGTCTACGCTTTGCAGAGTCTGGCTGTGTGTGTTCAAGTGTTTTGAAGGAGGCGTGGCTTTGAGGACGCTCTGAAGGATCTTATGCTTTCAAAGCTAGCTCGCTATTGCTAGCCTTTCACAAAAAGCCTACCTTTAATTTGAAATCATTATTTTTTTTAAATAAGTTTGAATGATTGACTCAATAAATACTTCACTTGTTTTATTACTGGATGAATCAGTGTTTTTGAATGACTCTCTTGAATTAATTATTCAATGACAACTACATTTTTAACAGTCACTTGTCGTCAGCTTCTGGCGTAACCAAGTAACTTTCAAATGTGATGTACTCTATTGTGAGAGTTAATCTACGCTACCGTAGATATCAGTGTTTATATCTGAACTAACTGTTAATCCCTATTAGCATTGTGTACTGTGGGAAGCAGGGAAACACACATATTTTAAGTAATGCAATATAAGTCTATAAGGCAAGTGTACAGGATTGCGAAAAAACATTGTGCATGATTAAAAAGTACAACCGTAACATTTAAACATCTTTGTTAATATGATACCGGAAGATTCATTTACCAACATTGTTTGTGCAAAAGTCGTTCAGCTTACGTCTCAGCCATGCAATCCTATAAGAAGTAGGTACAAGAAGCTCAAACAACTAGAAAAGTAGCAACACTGCATTACAAACATTTTCACAGGAGAGATCAATCAAGTGCTTTACGAAAAATGACAAGCTTCACATTTGTGCTTTTAAACTTTCCAGTAGGAATACTCTCTCTTAGGGCCCTATTTTAACGATCTAAGCGCATGGTCTAAAGCGCAGGGCGCAAGTGCAAGTCTGAATCCACTTTTGCTAGTTTAACGACGGGAAAAATGGTTGGCGTGCCCACCGCATGGTCTAAAAGGGTCGTCCCTATTCTCTTATTGAGTAATTGGTGTGTTTTGGGCATGCACAAAACATGCACAAAAACAATCAGAGTGAATTTTCACATTCCCTTTAAAAGCTTATATACATTCGCTATTTACATGCAGGAATTTGTAAGCAGAAAAACGCTTCTCCAGAGAGTAAACGGATCTGCTCGTGCTCGATATTAAAGCACGCAGACCATCTACGGGACAAGCCGGATTCCACCATATCTTTATGTACACAATATTCATGTTTTACATTGTTATCCTTTTATTTTTTATATTTTGCCATGTTTGTGTGCTGCTGCTCCCTGTGTGTGTAATAAGCAGAGTGTACCCGCGTCGTGGACCCGACTATAGACGCACATTACTAAGGCGCTCTTTAAATAACAAAACAAATACTGCGCCATTGACTTTAGACCAGGTTTCAGATGGTCAATGGCTCAGTCTATTTCAGAGACCTCAAAATAGTAACGCGCCATCAACGTGCCTGAACACACCTGGTTTTCAGACCAGCACAGCCATGGGCGCAAATGCACTTGCTATTTAAACAACGTGGCGCAGGACGTAAAAATGATAACTGCGTCAGGCTGAAACTAGCAAAACACACTTGCATTGCGCCAGGTGTATGATAGGGCGCTTAGTCTTCTGTGGACAGATGTGTCAAAATACGTTTCTGTGCCAGGGTTTCATGTCTAAATAATTCTTGACTTTGTCTCATCATATAGGTGTGGTTCCAGAACCGGCGTGCAAAATGGCGGCGGCAAGAAAAAATGGACACGGGAAGCATGAAGCTCCACGACTCTCCCATGCTGTCGTTCAACCGACCCACTATGGGTCCCAATGTGGGTCCCATGAGTAATTCTCTACCCCTGGACCCCTGGTTGTCCTCTCCGCTCTCCAGTGCCACTTCTATGCACAGCATCCCGGGCTTCATGGGACCAAGCCAAAGCCTCCAGCCCGCATATACGGGTCACCCAGGCTTTCTGAACTCTTCTCCAGGAATGGTGCAGGGAATGCAACCAATGCCACCTCCTCCTTACCAGTGTTCCCCGGCATTTAATGATAAATACCCGTTGGATGACGTAGACCGCAGCTCTAGCATTGCAGCTTTGAGGATGAAGGCCAAGGAGCACATTCAGTCCATGGACAAAACCTGGCAACCCATGTAACAGGAAAATGGTGAACATTACATTATTTTATTGGGATCTCATTATTAAGGACATGTGGATGCATTTCTTTATTTTTTAGAAATGACCAGCATCAGATCATTAGGATTAGGGTTCACCCAAACGCACTGAAGCGACCAGGAAACATGGAGATTTGTCAAAAGCGTGAACTCATTTCATATCGTCTTTGAAGTGTCTGGAAAACAAAACTAAATGTGATTTTAAGGACGTCAGAGTTTGAGGATATCTTCGTAACATAACATACCTGGAGTTACGCCGATGGTCAAACCTGCTTGGCACGTTGGATTTGAAATCATTTTGGCAGCAAAGCACGGACAGTTTGGGATTGTAGAATCTACAGTAAGGCGTTTCTTATTTCTTACGCGCAGATGTCAAGCTCCTTAGGATTTTGGGTTTCAGTCGGTGCCAAGCTTCTCTGCTTATCATTGGGCCACGTTGAGGACTCGCAATGGCAAGTTTGGCACATTGGCTAATTTAACAGGACAGTGCAGCTCAGGACAACTGATACCTCAATGCCTGTTCAGAGGTTAAATTCATATCATCAAGAAATCACTTGATTTTGATTAAAAAAGGAGTGACTCTACTATGGTCAAAATAAACAAACCTAGGAACAGAAAGTCTTTTATTGAATTGTAACGTTACATTAGTAGTTGCATTAAGCCATGGTGTGAAGACCATTAAATCACTTGCGTTTAGTGCCACAATCATCTTTGCCATTCGACGTGATCATATAATCATATAAAACAATATTAGGTTTAACGGTATCATGTTTCAAACAATGAATGCCAAAAGTCCCAAAGGGTACATTTCTGGGCTTTATTTCATCCCAAAAACAAGAGAACCATATAAGAAATTATATTTTGCAAGAAGAAAATTTAGGCCTATTTTATTATGTATTTACCCCCTAAATTCTCATTACTATAATGCTGTAAAACCTCATTATTTCTGTATTTAATTAAAATATTTTATACTGTATGTACGCTCTCTCTCTCTCTATACTATATATATATATATATATATATATATATATATATATATATATATATATATATATATATATATACTCATTACTGTAATGCTGTAAATACTCATTATTACTATATACAGGATATTTAAATAAGCATCATAAGTACTACTGTACAATATAAATATGAACAACATGAAAAACTCACATTAGCTTTCTAAATCATTTCTAATAATTTGTAATAAAAAATTTTACCCTCTTGTTTTTGGGTTGAAATATGACCTGTTATTTTACAGTTGTCAGAATCATCCCAGAAATCTAAGTTTATTTTGCATGTGTAATTTGATGTCTTAAAGATGTTAGTTTTATGAAATTGAAAATATCTCCATTATTTAAAATCAAAGCTTACTCCAAAACACACACATAATTTTAATTAGGTCCAGACGTCAATGGCTTTGTAGTTATTGGCACTATCCACTTTAAGCAGGGTTGAGAGATTACGGCCTGAAAAGGGAGTAAAAAGATTGACAGCGAAAGCAGAAGCATTTGCAATGCTTTCGAATAACATTCTTTTAGTCTCACTAAAAATAAGTCATTGCATTAGATGAGAAAAAAAAATCAAAGCAATTGGCAAGTTAAAAAAAAGTGTAAATGACGACTGAAACACCAGTTGATTAAAAGCCACTGAAAAGTGTAGACGATTGATCTGATGACTGACATTCCCACATTTATAAGTGTTAGTGAAGGGAAAAAACGTATACCTTAAAGAACCTAAGCAGTGATTTCTCAGTACGGAAACTTTGTGCGGTCATTAGCAGATTGTGTTGCTGTCATAGCAGGTGTGTGTGAGGACGCGGAAAGAGCGGCTCCCCACCGGGACTCTTCATTGTTTGAGATTATCGATTGCCCCTCTGCTCTGAACTAATGGGCGTCCCGTCCCAGACAGGTGTCAGAACCGCACGCACGTCATTTAAATGTGCAGACGATGTCCAGTGAATCGATCAAACAACTTTGAGAAACAAGCTGAGTCTTATTAGATTTCTTTTCACTTCTCCTAGAAGTTGATGGTATACAGTGACTGAGTAAAAGTAACTGAGGCATCATGATCATTTGGGGACACTGTAACTATGCAAAGTGAAAAATACATATCATGATCCATTTTTATGCACTGTGTGAACTAAAATGGTTGCAAATGGTGCAAAACAAAAGCTTGATGCAAAATAAATCCATTCTACAGTATGTTTGACATATTTTTTATTATATAGGTGTGCATTGAAGAAGAGTCATTAATAAAATAGAGTTCTTATTAAAGCACGGTTTATGGATTTCTGTGAACTACGACAAAGCCAAAGAAGATAGTATTTTCTTTTAAAGATGTGTACACTTAGATTCTGCCACAATTGTTGCAGCTTTATCATTGTATGACATGCATATTAACTGTCATTATGTTTGTTTTGCGGGGTTGTGATTGAATATGTCTTTAGATTTTTTTGTTTTTTGTTTGGAGATACGTTTTTTTTTTTCACTAACAATTGGAATAAAGATGAATGATAAAAATGCATGACTGGTTAACTTTTATAATTCATAAAACAGAAAGCTCACTCATAACTGAATTTAAATATAATTCAATGAAAAACTAATTAAATGTAGATCTTTATGCATGCATTTCCATCGAGCATAATTTTTTATTTTTTTTTATAATGCAATGCTAAATCCTATTATTGACAATTTCAGTTTTTCTGGACATTTGATTGATTATTTGATCCTTTTTATAACACATTTACAGTGTAGTTGTTGTCTGTGGTCTTAAATATCACACATATACAAGTCATTGTAGCTGAACTAGTGATTGAAAGCGTTTTCCCCCTCATTAGTGTGTGTTCAGTGGCCCTGACTAGGTTGCGGGTGTAGTGACCTGTCCTCGCCTGCCCTTGCAGGTTAACGGCACCAGGCCAGCCTGTTAAGAAGATGAGCCGGCCGTCCATCAGGCCTCCACAGGGGACAGAGCAGGGGTGTGTGTGTGTGTGTGTGTGTGTGTGTGCGCACCTACGACCACTCCTAATTGCCCCACGTCCCGCTGCTGGTTTCCATGCTTCACTGACACAAAACATACAGTCCTCTTAAATAAAACTACATAACATGACATAGTTTGAAACATTAATGCCATTCAGAATACATACATTTTCTACATACATCACAAAAGTACTGAGATCTTGTTGTAATATAGTTCCGCTCAAGCATCCTAGTTTGCAGGACAGAATAACAGTAAAATGCAAGTATGGGGATTACAGTATGTAGTGAGCACATGCCAATGTTAGTTACACCGCAAAAATAAATAAATAAATAATTTCCAGTATTTTTGACTTATTTACAATTATCTAAACATACTAGAGAAGCAAAATAGCTTGAGATATTAAAGGTACCTTTAAAACTACAAATTTGACTTACGTCAAGCGTTACAATATAGTCATCATTTTGTTTTCCTTCGTTTCTGATGTCGCAATACATCATACTTTCATGAAATCATGCATCATACTCTACCTTGTCTGTGGACATCGTTCATTCCAAAGCCGGCGCTGGATAAACGGCGAGTGTGTGTGCGATGGTAGGCTAAATCATTTACGACAGCGCTAATGGACAATTCCACTTCCAACCTGTAGGGCGACCGAAGAGGAAAAGTTATTTAGTGTTGCTTTAAAAAAACAAAACTGCATGCATTTTGCAGAAGAAAGTTGTTTTCGTTGTGCTTTGGCTCTATGTTACTGTGTGGATGAATAAGGCTCGTCCCCTTTCATTGCAACACAGTGCTAGCCTACAACAACCCACAATGAAAGGACCCTTCACAATAGACAATGCTTTACAATCAGCCGATTGGCCCGCGTTAACCTTGTCTGAAAGCGGCTCGAAAATCACTGGCCGATGGTGGCCTTGTTTTTCGAGATACGCGAATGTCCTCGTAGACAATCACCAGTGACAAAGACACCACATGCCAGTTTTCAAGTCAATTGGACTGACTGTTGTGTGGATATAGATTTTTTTATTTTTTTCATTTATAGCGCCACCAAGTGGCCAGTCGCTGTGTTCTTTTTCACGCAACCACAGATCGAGCCTGTACATAAGTGTACCAAGTTTGGTATCAAGTTTGGTAGTTTGGCAAGTTTGAAATCATCTCATTGTGTTCAAGAGGATAACCGTTTTAGTAAAAGTGGCCACGCCCACTTCAACAAGTTTTGGCGTCTTTTTTTGGGGGATAATTATTGACAATCAGACTCCAGAGAATCTTAACCTTAATTTCTGGACTGGTTTAGGTTCGGGTGAAAATCCTAGGACTAGTTCACAAGGACTAAAACCTAAAAATCCCCCAAATTTTTCAATAATACCCCAAACTCCAATAATATAAGACACTTGAGTCGGAAATGAATGGTTTAAGAGTTATGAGCCATTAAGTACTTTTGATCGCTGTAGCGCCACCATCAGGCCGATTGGGGGCGAAACTTGGTGACGTTGTTGACAAGTGTGAGCACCATAGAAATACATAATAAAGTCTAGATGTCTCGTCCGCGCTGCTGACGAATGGAGGTCGACGTCCGCACCTGGCGGCCATCTTGTCACAGTCAGCTCGCTCACTCGTAACATTGTGCATTAATGGTGCATGTACTTTTTAAATAACCATAACTTGCTCGATTTTCTACCGATTTTCAAACGGGTTGGTTTGTTATAAACGTCAGAGATGTAATTATGACACTGCATACTTATGAATAGTTATAATATTATATATTTCAACATGTTCAAGCATCCAGAATTATAGCCACGTTAATAACGTTTAAGAAACCAAACCGTTTGTAAATCCGTCAAGATTTCAGCGAGATAAGAGTATTTGAGTTCGTACAGATCACTCACCGTACATCAGGAACCACAGAGCCCGCCAGAAAGCTTGCCTGTGACAAGATGGCCGCCAGGTGATGACGTTAGAGACTTCGCCGTAAGACATCTAGCCTTTATTATGTATATCTATGGTGAGTACAACTAACATCCCTCAAAGTTTCAAGTCTTTAGGACATACGGTTTGGTCTGCCCGATCACTTTTAGGGGAGAATGCTGAACCTTGGAAATTCTAACAATTACAATTACAATCAGCGCTACACGCTCGAACCCCTAAATATATGAATCTTAGTTAGCAAATAAACTATGAGTGACATGATGTTGTGACATGGTTTAATCGGCTGTCAAGACATCCCATTGTGACGAGTGTCGGCAAACAAATGTGAAGTAAAGAGGTCAGAGGTCAAGAGGCCGACCGGTGTTCATTTCGACAATTTCTACATGGATGCTGGCTGGTTTAATTGAAGGAATTGAGCATTCGTTAACAACAAGCAACAGGTGAAAAAAATTAAACAATTTATTTATCTGATCTGCATCAGGGAAAAAATGCTAAAATAAACTGAACTACTTACATTTTGACATTTGACTATTAAACATGGTGATCATCCGTGCAAAACTCGCCGCTATGATGTTAGATTATATCTTAATTTAGGACTGTTTAGATATTTGAGTAGGAAATAACTTTTGCAGTGTTTATCCGCCACCAATATGGCATTCCTGGGATTCGGTAATATTTCAGTCCCCTAGATTTTTGAAAGTGGTGGTTCACCAAAATTAAATGTTAAAAGCTTTTCACAATACTTTGGTATGTCCTTTATACTGAATACAAATAATTATTGCATTTAAATAATTTTTATCATTAAAAAAAATCTTATTTATGTCTTACAGCAAGCATTTTGTCATGTCCCTGAGGTTCTTCGCTGAATTTGTACTTGGAAAATAATTAATAAAATGTGCACAGTGTCTATAATTTTCGGCAATAATGCAAGTATTTATTTGTGTTCTTTGCTTTTGAAAAGATTTTTTTTTTTTAAATGCTAGATATTTGATAAAAAACAACTTATAAAGTTATGTCCCTCAGTCTGAACTCAACCCCGTCACGCCAACCATTCTCCGCCCATAATAATTTAGACTCCACCCATATGTGACATCATTCACAGGAAGTTGCATCATTTAGCTCTCTTCAACAACATGGTGCAGAAGAAGGTGAGTGTTATCACACTTTTTATTCATTTTTTGAGGTGTATTATAGTCAGGGAGGGTACTGTCAAGCTTAACAACTCAACCCCATCACATACAATTAAGATGGAAAATTATGACTTTTTTAAATTTTATTTTAATCCATAAAAATCTAAAATATACTTATTTAATTGGCTGCCATGTGGCCCACTCTTCTACACCACATTAAGAGCAGTGGCCATTTTGAGCAAAAAAATTCAACCCCATCACACTCAACCCTGTCACATATGTCATTGGTTTGTGTGACGGGGTTGAGTTATTCCCTTAATTTAATCAATGATTTCAATTAAAAAAAATAATTTCAGTAAATATATTACCAAAATCATAACTCATATTTTTGTTATAGATCAAATATTTTATGTAATGTGTCCACTTAAACTTCAACAGGCATCCTAATCAGAAATGGCACCCACATCAACAGCAGAGAGGCAAAGGCAGTTTCGTTTCGCAAATTCTCACTGCAGTTCAGATAATAAAGTAAAAACGAAAGAAACTAAATATGACTATGTCTTTATTACATGGTTGCCTAAAATAAAATAGTGTTTTGTTTGAGTCTCAAAGAGGGATTTTCGTATTAAACAAATACAAAAAGTAGGCCAATGTGTCCTTTCAACCCTGTTACAGTCTTCAACCCCATCACAGTATTCTCAACCCTGTCACATTAATATTGTAACTTCCATCACATACAAATGTGAAAATTATCATGAATGTTACATTTGAAGTCATTGAATTGGTATGAGGGACACATGAGCAGTAGGTAGATGTTTGTTTTATAGCAAGTTTTGTATAAAATCCTGTTTAAACTACTTAAATTTTGTCCGTTACGGGGTTGAGAATAAAAGGTGTACAAATCTGAAAAAAACTGAAAATAATAAAAAGTCTTTAAAGTCGGCATGAAATCAAAATTGACCCTATTTACTTTGTTAGCAGATATTACTAGTCTTGTGGTGAACAATTAATCCGTGCAAGTTAATACACGGAAAAAAATTGTTTGCCGAAGTTATCTTTAATCAAAGTTTGAAAAGTTACTTCCGGGTCTGGAATGGTTCTTTTTCCTGATGACGTAGGTTTGACGGCTTGGGTTGGTTAAACGCTTAGCCACTCCCCTCAAACCGTTACTCTGCTATAGAGAGCCTAAGTCCCTCCCCTTCCGGTTGACCATCATGGGACCTTATTTCGGAAAAATATTGTATGGTAGTCAATGGCGAGAGACAACAAATATTTTGATCTCGTTTGAATTGTGCCCTGAATTACACATATGATGTTTGTCAATTTATAAGATACATTTTAAAGTCAAGAAAGTCGCAGTTTGATGTAAAACTGTGGAGGTATAAGACTGTGAAAATACGTAATTACAAAGACTACAAACCGAAAAGGCGCACATGTGACGTCATACCTTTTCTCTCAATGAATAATGCTAACTTTACTGAAGCTAACTTTACTGAAGCTGACGTCTGTCATTTTTCTATAGTCTTACGTTATAATCGTAACGTTACGCCGTCATGCCGGAGTGTGTTGTACCAGACTGCACACACACGAGCAACGGTGACGTATAGTGCTAGACGAGAGATGTAGTTCATTGAGCGATTTTCACATAAAACTACATGTTACTCTTCTGTTTTATGACAAACTACGACTTTCTTGACTTTCATAATTATCTTTTAAATGGACAAACATCATATGTGTAATTCAGGGCACAGTTCAGACGGAATAAAAAGATAAGTTGTCTCTCGCCATTGACTACCATACATATTTTTTCCGAAATAAGGTCCCATGAGCCGGAAGCGGAGGGGCGGGACTTAGGCTCTCTATGGGCGAGAGATGGAGAGGAGGAGCGCTAAAGTAAAACCCTGCCCTCTGTTCAATATTCCGTTTCACTCGGAAATGCGTCACAACACTTGAGAAAAGTCGTTTGCAACTTCCGGTTCACGCGGACTTTAATGCCTGAGATGGGAAAATATGATTTTTTGAAGGTTTGATATGTGCCTAATAATGTGGGGTATTTAGAAATGTAATCATATGTAGTTCAAAATTTTAAAAAGTCAAGGTTGAAATATTACCGAATCCCAGGAATGACCCAAATATTGGCTATTGTTAAAAAAACACATCTGTCTACCTCAGGTATAGAGCTGAAAATAAACTCTTAAAACGGTTTCCTCCTCAGTGAACTAACAACCGCAACATTGACCGTGTGATTCACCGCTAAACTCATTCGCTTGCGCTCGTGTGAGGGTCTGATAATAATGAATTGATTGTGTGTGTTTTTCGGTCCTCACGCTGTGCAGGGATCTGGAACTTGGGATGTAGTTAACTCTCTGATTAGAGGAACATGTTCTATGGTGCAAATAATAAGGGAAGCAAGCGGAATTAATTGGGTTTGATTTCTACAGCTTTTCTATGTCCTCTTCGAGTGCCATAATGAGACGGTTTGGCAAGGCGACAGGAGGGGAGCGAGAACGTGCTTGACTGTTGTTTTCCCTTTTTTTGCGGCTTGTAAGGACATGTGGTACGTTTGGAATCGCATGTTGCAATATTTTTGCAGCGTTATGTACTCACTACTCATGCATTGCATAGTATGCCAATTTCTGTATGCCTGGATGAACTACTGCATTTTAAGGCGAGACACGGCAGGCAAAAACATAGTTTTTTTTTTCACTGGTCAATTTTGAGATTTTGGGCTATTTGTCTTCTTCTTTTAGACTTGTGGTGAAAAAAATGTCCGAAATACACATTTAGGTCTTTATTTTACTACACTTTGTCTTTTGCGTCTGTAGATTTCTCAGAAATTCAACAAAAGTTGCCGTTCTAAATCAACGCGCTTCCTTTAATCTCACACATCGCTGGAAAGCTCTCTCTCCTGTACAATGCTGTCGGATCCAAATATGGTAATTTCCTTTTTATCAGCAACCAATCGTAAAAGTACAATGGGCATTTAACCCTAAAAGTGAAATCTCATTGGCTGATGTCCATTTCTGACACCGTGATTGGTTCAGATGCATCACGTGACGCGCTCTGACACTTAGATGTGTGTTTTTGACTGTTTTTCTGCTCAGTTAAAGGCCATAAATGCTGTTTATAAGTTTTGATGTGATTTAGGTGGTTTGTATTGTTGTTGCTAATGATTTGATGAGATATTGTGTCTGTAAATAGTTGTTTCCACTAAAAAAAGTATGATTTTTTACATTACAAATCATGCCTTTTTCTCAAAATTAGTTTTTTTGTCATTCTCCAGTGACACATCTCAGCACCGATGTACACCAAACTCTCCAGTTACACACTTAGCAGTATTCTGAAGATATTTACAGAGGTATTTGTTAATAAATCATTCCTGGCCTGATTTATGTGACATTTTAATTAAAAAAATATGGCGAAAATCAATTTTTTAAGGCTATGGACAGTTTATTTTGATTTCCTGGGTAATGAAAGCATATATCCTGAAATCCCTCTGAACATCTTTTTTCATCTTGTGTGTAATCAAAATGAAAAAAGAATTTTGCACCTGGCTTTATCATATGTTCAGATCTATCTACCGAAAATATAAGCAAAATGAAATACTGCAGTCAACTTGACCTTATGACGAATGAACTGGAAGCGACATCAAATGCAATTTTTTGGTTACACTTTACTTCGATAGTCTACTTTTTATATTTTGGGGGATGTTTACACCTGGCCACTTCATGCGTTTTCTGTGATCGGCCGATCGTGAAAAGACCAGGTGTAAATGCCCTTCGAAACGCATTCGAGACGGATTTGAATCCGATCGCTCAATCCACTTCAGGAGGAGATCTGGGATGCATTCCTGACGAAAATGGACAAGTGTAAATGCATCTGGTTGTTGAAACCACATGTGAATTTTACTCCTCCCAAAAATGCAAAAAAATAAAAACGCGTGAGAGCGTGTTATACGTTATATGTCATGTTATAGTCAGATATGACGACGCTACTGCAGCACACATCCCCACAGATGAGCAGATGAACTATGCTAATTAGTAGTGATACATTTTTTATTCTTCGATGTACGTGTGTGTGCATTGTTAGACTGGTTTCAGTCACGTGACGCTGGCTCTGAACGAAAACGTGTTGTGGAAATGCGTTGAGGTAGGCTAGTGCTTTTTGTCCCTCTCTGCTATTATAGTTTTTCAAAATGGCAGAACGAGGATAAGTCAGATCAAATTTTACACCAATGAGGACATATTTATGAATAAAGACATTGATTTTAGCTATTAAAATACTTAAAAAACTACACAGTGCACCTTTAACTATAAGTAACTTTGCAACTACATCGTAGACAGTTAGGGTTAGTATAGAATAAGGTAAAGTCCCCCTGTAGTGAATAATTGTATCCCTTAAAAACTCATCTTTGATCACCAAAATGTTTATGCATATTTAAACTTTTTTTTCCTGAATTGTTTTTTCTTCATGCCTTAAAATATCTTGAATGTAACTCGACACCCTTGCCTCATCTAGTATACGTGGTTCTATGAATATGCAAACGAGCCCCGCCTCCACTCACTCACTCAGCTGAGAGATCCACTGGTTGACGATCACATGTTGATTTGATTGATTACAAGTTTGTGAGGTCAGAACCAACAGCGATTTCAAACCGTGTTTTTGAGACTGTCTTTGGTTCACTGCAGTTTTAAGCAGAAAATACTCAGCAATGCTGTCGACTTATGAATTTACACATGGTTTGTCTTAAAGCAGATTAAAAACACCACATAGAAAAACAACATTAAAAGCTGGATTTTCACCACAAGGGGAATTTTACATGTAGTTGCAAAAGTTTCTTATATTTAGTTGAATGTCTAAAGTGGACTATCTAATATAGTCATTTTAAAATCCTAATTAGATCAGACTGAAATTTTTATTTAGAAAGCAAAACAACAGCATTTATTCCTAAAATAAATGTTAAACATGCAACATAGTCTCATGAAAAAATGTGAAAGTAGTGAAACTGAAACTCGAAAAATTTGAATATCGTGTACAAGTTTATTATTTATTTCAGTAATTCAACTTAAAAGGTTGAATTATTATATTATATTATACTCATTACATGCAAAGTGAGATATTTCAAGCCTTTATTTGTTATAATTTTGATGATTATGGCTTACAGCTTATGAAAACTTTTTCCCAATATTCTAATTTTGAATTTGGGGTTTTCATAAGCTGTAAGTCATAATCATCAAAATTTTAGCAAATAAAGGCTTGAAATATCTCACTTTGCATGTAATGAGTCTATATAATATATAGTTTCTCCTTTTAAGTTGAATAACTGAAATAAATGAACTTTTACACGATATTCTATATATTTCATGAGAGAAAGTATGTAATATAATGTAAAACTTAATAAAAATTACAATATACTACAAATACACATCATCATTGTATTTTATGCAAGATCGGACAGCTCCATATAAATACCTGTTGTCGTCAGTAGTACCAGTAGTCATGCTTTAGTTTTTCTGGTCATTATTCAGGAAGTTGACCATAGAGTCACAGCTCCATCTACAGACGCTCAATTGAACTTCACCAACAAATTCTAAACTGCTCTAGATCCATGCATTTCCAGTGCTAATATAAACTAACTCTAACGGTATTTGCAATTTTACTTCTGTAAAGTGACATGGTATTCATTGGTAGTTAAAATGGCAATTTTGCAGTAGAAATGATTTGTAGTTGTGCTGCTTAATACTTTTTTTGGAACCAATGATACTTTTTTCAGGATTCATTGATGAATAAAAACTTAAAAAGAACAGAATTTATTCAAAATAGAAATCTTTTCTAACAATATAAATCTTTACTATCACTTTTTATGTATGTATGTATGTATGTATGTATGTATGTATATTGTCATGGTTTTATTTCAGTTCGCCTAATAGCTGGTTTGATTTGCATTGAGAGATGATCTTATGGAAAGTACCCCATGCCAATATCTAGGTGCGGTGAAGGGTGTGTGATGATGTGGGACTATTTTAATCCCAAAGGCCCAGGGAACTTTATCAGGATGCATAGTGTCCTTGAAATCCATGAAATAACTGGCCTTTAAAAATAAAAATCTGCCTGCCTCTATATATATATATATATATATAATTAATTTACACATACACATATGTGTATGTATGCATGTATGTATGTATGTATGTATATGTGTATTTATATAGCCTATATATATGTGTGTGTGTGTGTGTGTGTGTGTGTGTGTGTGTGTGTGTGTGTGTGTGTGTGTGTAGTACATATATATAGAGAGAGAAATGTACTATATATTGTATATTCGTATGCATGCTGTATTGTTAGTATATTGTACATTTCTTATTTCTGAAGTACGAACTCTTTTGCTACAGCAACATTGCAGTTTCAACATCCAATCAATTCCCAAAGGATAAATAACATTTTCTTTCTTTGAATAAAGTTTATATGTATTTGTCATGATTAATTTAGTCTGCAACTGAAAGTGCCTGATAATATGGTGCTTACCGGGATAAAGTGCCTTTGTAAGGAAAGTGTGAAGTCTGTCAGATGAAAGTGCACTGCAATAATGTTCCTCCATCTGTCCTGTTCCCGGAGGCCCTCCACAGCAATAAAATTAGTATTTAGACAATTTTGCAGTGTGTATAATATTAATAATGCCCACAACCTCTTGTTCTATGCAAGATAATTTTGTGAGCGTTTGCATAGATTGAGACTGATGCTGCCACACGTAGGTTTATTAAAAAAAAAAGTAATAATTCATTGTTAAATGTCTAGTTCAAAAGTGAAATCATGTACTTACCCTCATGTCACTCAAAATCACATATGGCTTTCTGTTTCTGTGGAACACAAATGGAGGTGTTTAGCAGAATGTTCACACTGGTGTTTTGCATACAGTGTAAGTGAATATGGCCTGGGGCTTTAAATGTGCCATAAACGACCATTATCAATGTTTATTACCTGAACGTGTGTTAATGCACTAATCAGCCTTTAATATGGAAAACCACTTACACTTCCTGGTATTCCTTATAAAATCTATTCGTCGTGAAGAGTTTATTTCCTCTGAAAACAAATCAGATGTAGGCCTATACAGTCCTGTAACAACTATTGCTGTAGGAATGACCACTGGATAATTCAATTAAAACTCCCAATATCCAGATATGAAGATTCAGATCAGGTCAACATTCATTGTAGACATACTGTACAATCTAGATTTGTAGCTTTGTGATCCACATGATCCTAATCCAATCTGGATAGAGGCCTTGAAACTTTGACAATCTCAAACATATGGCACATTAACCCTAACAAACATATGGAGTGTATATAATGGAGTATCTTCAGGCCTATTAAAAGGCTTCTAATGTTTCATACAGACCTATTAAGTTCTTAGAAATGTCTTGGGTTGACCTCATTTATCTAAAAAATTAACGATTTAAACATATTTTAGTATCTCAGATTCAACTTTGTTGTTGTTTGGCTTTATCATTGTAGATACATCATACGTTTCTGAAGGGCTTAAAACACAATGCGCAGTGTATTGTCTTTTACAGTTTCATCATATCAAAGTCTACAGATAAAGCAGAGAAGAGCAGGCTGTATTTACAGGAAAACATATCGTAGTGTTTGTTTTTAGGAACCGTTTTCCGCGTACTCGTCTTCTTGGGCCGGTTGAAGTGAGATTTCCACAGAGAGGTGTTGTCATAGAAACTGATCCTGAGTCAGTACTGTCCAATCATATGACGTGACCGCACGTCAGTGTGTAACAGTAAAAGCTGATCGGAGAACAGCACAAGAGGCGGATACAATATCCGGTGTGAAGGCGAGACATGCACTTCGTGGTCTCTTGTGATTGGTCGAGAGCGTTCGCTGTGGACCAATGAGCGACAGACATCTGTGCAGCCACGCGCTTCTCCTGAGCCACGGATAAACCCCGAGAGCAGAGCGCGAGCACGAGAGGGAGAGAGGGAGTGTGCGGGCTTAATTCCACAAATTATCAAAAATGCAAACAATTACTTTATTCCAATTTGTTTCTGCTGTATTATTGGCTTTGGCTGCCAATGCAGAGGTGTACTTTAAAGAGCAGTTTCTGGATGGGGGTAAGTGAATCATTAACGTGTCATGGTTGATTTGTAGGTCACAACATTAATGAGTGACATTAAAATGTGCTGTTGAATGACAAATTAATATAATAGGATGTTAAATTATACCTTTGTTATGCTAGACAAGTGGATATTGTTACTTATTAGCAGTATTGGTTTATGCATAGTTTGCCAGAGCAAAAATTAAACCATTAAAATGATTCTTCTTTCTTTCTTTCTTTCTTTCTTTCTTTCTTTCTTTCTTTCTTTCTTTCTTTCTTTCTTTCTTTCTTTCTTTCTTTCTTTCTTTCTTTCTTTCTTTCTTTCTTTCTTTCTTTCTTTCTTTCTTTCTTTCAGTACTGAAGAAGTGCATTATAGTAATTGGGTTGTTCATTTACTTTTAAGGAAATACAATTTTACGTTAAAATATTCAATTTATATATTAAATGTAACTGTAGTTATCCTATACGGTAGTTGGTTGTATTTTCTTTGGTTGTACTCCTAAAAGTTGACATAATTAATAGTTAGCAGATATACACATTTTTGCAAATTTCCACAAAAACGGACCAAAGGTTCTGATGACTCATCTTGCACCCAGGGGTGTGTCCAAACATTTGTCCAATAAAAAGCTCTCTTGAAAGAGAAGGCCACACCCATTGGGTCCCTGCAGCTGGACAGGAATAGAAATTATAAAATTATGTTGTAGGCCTACATTGCATTTACTAGGTCGCCATCATCCAAGGCCTTGTCTAATTGTGTTGTTTATTATTTCCCAAGATAACTTTGTATTTAAAAGTTCCTTTTAAACTAATTTTATGCCAGTATATTAGGCACATAGTTTTGCTAATGCAAAATAAAAGCAAAACTTGTGTTTGTGTGTGTCTAAGGAGTTTTCAAGAACAGGAAGTTTCTTGCCAACTTTGTTATTCCCACAAACTTCCTTAAAAATCATTTATTACATGCGGGTGGAATGTGCCAACGCATAAATTCCTATCATTTCCTCTTCAAGTACATAGATTAAGAGCTAGATAAATGCCTTGTGCAATTCGGTTGGTAAGTTAGTTGAGGATGAGATGTCAATGTTGTTTGCATGAAATCGCCTTTTTTAGAATTGAAATCAAACCTATTCTTGCGTTCCTTGGTGTGTGTATCATTGTATGTGTGTTTTTTTTGTGCTTCTAACTTTATTCTCTGAATTCTCAGATGCCTGGAAGAGTCGATGGGTGAACTCCGAGCACAAGTCTGACTACGGGCAGTTTAAACTGACCGCTGGAAACTTCTACGGAGATGCTGAGAAAGACCAGGGTAAGTGCTTGCATGTGATTCGCTCATCCCTAAAAACGACTACTTTGGTTCAGCAAAGAAACGAATGATGATTTGCTTCTCTGCGTCCACCAACAGGGCTGCAGACCAGTCAGGATGCCCGTTTCTACGCCACCTCAGCCCGCTTCGATCCCTTCAGCAATGAGGACAAATCTCTGGTGATCCAGTTTACCGTCAAACACGAGCAGAAGATCGACTGCGGAGGTGGATACGTCAAAGTCTTCCCAGCCGATCTCAACCAGGCTGCCATGCACGGAGACTCCCAGTATTACGTCATGTTCGGTACGTCGACCAAGATTCTCTAGTTAACGCCTATCTAAATGGATTCATGTGTCTGTGAAAATATATGTGACCATGGACCACAAAACCAGTCACATGGGTCATTTTTTTACAATTGAGATTTATACATCATCTGAAAGCTGAATAAATAAGCTTTCCATTGATGTATGGTTTGTTATGATAGGACAATATTTGGCCGAGATACAACTATTAAAAATCTGGAATCTGAGGGAGCAAAAAAATCTAAACATTGAGAAAATCTCCTTTAAAGTTATGCATTTATGTTTCACAAAAATACATGTTTTATATATTTATGGTAGGACATTTACAAAATATCTTCATGGAACATGATCTTTACTTAATATCCTAATGATTTTTGCCATAAAAGAAAAATCTATAATTTTGACCCATACAATGTATTGTTGGCTATTGCCACAAATATACCCGTGCGACTTATGACTGGTTTTGTGATCCAGGGTCTCATATAGTCTGTGGTTTGGTAATTTATATTTTCTTGTCAACAGGGCCTGATATCTGCGGCTACAGCACCAAGAAGGTTCACGTCATCTTCAACTACAAAGGCAAGAACCACCTCATCAAGAAAGAGATCAAATGCAAGGTGAGTTAGTGATATTAAATCCAGAATAGTCATGGGTTTAAAAGACAATTACTATTCAGTATCATTATCTGTTTAATGCACTGACACTAGAAGTGGGCGATCTGGCGATTTTTATATCATGATCGATCTCGAAGACGTCCACAATCAATTTTTCAAGCGAATTGTAGAGATCGTGAACTTTTATGTCCTCGTAATAATGTTAAAATGCAGCAATGACTGCCTACTGGATGCCATTTGAAAGACAATTTAACAGCAGTAGGGCTGTGCGATTAATCAAATTATAGTTTCGATTTTGGCTTCCAATGATTATGAAAACGTGATGATCAAGATAAAAAAAAAAAAATCCTATCCTTTAAAGCGTATCCTATCCTTTCGCCCCTCCTTAAAAGCCTAAACTTAACGTCCAAATCAGTAAAATCATGTAACGTGACTGTCGTTAAAGGGCAATTCTGGCGAAAAATTAACCTAGGGGTAATTAACACATGGTTACCGAGTCGATCGCTCTCTGGGATGTGTTTTCATTATAATCGAATGTAAAGAGTTTTATCTCTAAAAATGATTCGCTTATAACGCTAGTATATGGGGCATCGAATATCAATGAAAAGAAATCGTTAGTTAATACCACTAACAAGGCTCAAAATAGCTTCACACTAACACGGTAGCATAATGAGCGTCCCTAGATGCAAACCGAAGCATTGAGAACTGTGTAAGTGTACAGACAGTTTAATAAGAAGATACTTTATAAAGACAGTACACGTCGCGTATACAGGCAGGAGCCATCTTTGGAAAACAGGCTCGACTGGTCGTGTCTGTTTTCCAAAGATGGCTTCTGAACAAGCTCGAGGTCATGGTGCAAAGGTCTCTAGGTTGAAATTACTCCGAACCATCCCTTTACTGTGAAGCTGCTTTGAAAATTAAAAAAAAAGAAAAAAAGAAAAAAGAAATTCACACCATCTGTGAGAATATTTAAAGAATAGTGATAAATCGGGATGATTGAGAAATTTGAAATCTGACTAAATTAACTCTTCTCTTTCTCTCCAGGATGATGAATTGACTCACTTGTACACATTGATCCTGAATTCGGATCAGACGTACGAGGTGAAGATCGACAACGAGAAGGTGGAGTCCGGCTCTCTGGAGGAGGACTGGGACTTTCTGCCCCCAAAGACCATCAAGGACCCTGAAGCCAAGAAACCCGAGGACTGGGACGACCGTCCTAAGATCGACGACGAGACCGACACCAAACCAGAGGTTTGATTCAGTTTAATGATCCTGATTCATTATCACCAATGACGACACACATCCTGGTCCGTTTCATGAACTCTGCTGTGTCTGATGTTGTCAGGAATGGGATAAGCCTGAGAATATTCCTGATCCTGATGCCAAGAAGCCAGAGGACTGGGATGAGGATATGGATGGAGAGTGGGAACCTGCCGTGATCCCAAACCCAGAGTACAAGGTTCAGATTTTCCTACTAGATGTGTCTGCTCCGTAAACTGTTGCTCCCTCAGTGTTTTTGCAGGGTTCCCACGGGTCCTTGAAAGTTTGTGAATTTAGTTTTTTTAAAACATACATAATAGATACAAGTCCTTGAAAGTGCTTGAATTTATTTTGTGCAGGAAGTTTTCTTGGAAAAAAAATCCATATTATTCCCTCCGGTCCGCTAATGTGTTATTTCGCTAACACTTCGTGGCCTATGCACACTAGCTTGCTTGATTTACGTTAGTTACGGGCATTTACGCGTAATGTTAAAGGAGTAGTTCACTTTAAAATGAAAGTTAGCCCATGATTTACTTCTCTTCAAGCCATCCTAGCCTTTATATAGGGAGCTATATGTAATATAACAAGTTGTTATTTTTTTTAACACCTCCAGATGGCACTTTTCTCACTTCAAAAAAATTATTTTACAGGCCTCCACTTTATTTTAATGTGAAATGTTGCATTTATTGAAAAAGATTATAAAAAAAAAATATATATATATATATATTAGTTCTAATGGAAAAAATAGCTCAATTTTTTTTTATAAATATTGCATAGTATCATCAAATCCCTTCAAATTTTTTAATAATAATCAAAAAATATTATTGAACAAAAATTGTTTTGCAGCAAAAGGTAACAGACATACAGACAGACAATACATAAAAAAACATAATACATTACACACTTCGCACACATCATATTATATATATATATATATATATATATATATATATATATATATATATATATATATATATATATAAAACGAAAACACCTCCTATGAATAGTTCAATAGACCAACAGCCACCGACACAAAAAAAAACCTTAAACCGTTTTGTTCAACCACCCGGCACACTAAAACGACACCCAGAAGGCAACAATTGAAACTCTTTAAATAAGGGATGATAACATTTTTGTAAGATTGCATGTGCCTTATTTAAAACCTGTCAATGATAAATATCAATAGGCTGGATTTGACTTACCCTTATAACTTTTCTATTTAGCCTATTTCTATTTGTCAAAGTCAGAAGCCATTTCAAGCCAAGTGTGACCCCTAAATGAAGAGGACCCGAGGGTTAGGTCCTTGAATTTGAGGGTATTGGACCTGGAAAGTCCTTGAATTTGAGGTTACCCAAGGTGTGGGAACCCTGTTTTAGGCCTCTGGTCTTAATTTCTCACTTTTGTTACGGTGCAGGGTGAGTGGAAACCCAAACAGATCGACAACCCGAACTACAAGGGCGTCTGGGTGCATCCGGAGATCGACAACCCTGAATACAGTCCTGATTCCCAGATCTACAAATTCGACAGCGTTGGAGTCCTTGGGCTGGATCTCTGGCAGGTTAGAGAATGCCTTGGTGTTTCCATAAAATGGCCATTATTTTCTTAGTTATGAAAGCTTTTGCTGTATCATATTAACATTACAAGTGCACCACCTTATAAAATTTGAGAAAAATGCAATTCATGACCCTTTAAAAATACTGTTTAAGGAATACATGCATTCACTTCATACGTGATTTACTGAATATTCACTATATATTCACAGTGATTTTAAAAGGCAAATTGTGAATGTTTAATTGTGAATATTGTGTTGATCGTAATGTGTTTCTTATTTTAATGATATATTTATTTACTGCTTTTTAATTGCGGCACCAGTTGCGTGTATTTAACTAGATTATGACTGAATTTTAAATCTTGAATTAAACATTTTATAGTCTGTTTTGCTAATGCTACTATCACTAAATAATGGTTCCTCTCACACCTTTAAACCATTTCTGAGGAATTACTAAATAGTAGGGTTAAAATGGTTAACAAAAACTAAAATCATAATAAAGTAACTAAATTGAAATGAGAAATGTTTCCCTATATTTTGTTTTACTTTTACTTGATGTACTAAAATGACTAAAACTAAAATTGAAACATAAAATAAATCAAAACTATTAGATGTGTAAAAAATTATAATAAAATGACAAAAACACAACAAAATTGCAAGTGTGTCAATGTGTTTGTGAAGTTCTTCATCACACTTAAAGGAATAGTTTTAATGATCCCATAATTTACTCGCCATCCTATATGTACATAATATTTATTAATAGGGCTGCACAATATATCGAAATATCGCAAATGTATATATCACGTTATGCCTATCGCAACGGCTTGCAATAACTGGGGTCATGAACAAAAGACATAGAGAAAATCACTCGCTGTTCTTGGCTGAATAACTTTTGTAGCTTTAATAATTCATACAGTGAAAACTAAGCAGTTTTTTTTATTTTTTACATTTGATTATTCAGTTTCTGTTGTTAAATAACCCTAATGTAGGATAACCTGAACCCCGTGGTTTACACTGATGTTAAAATAACACTGCTTATGCTACAGTAAAACACTGCCGTTCACTTTCAGAAGCTGTAGGGATGTTTTCTTGTCACTAAAAGAATGTGAAACACATATGTAGGTTATATAATTTAAGTTTATTTTACACATTTTAAGCATTATCCTATCGCATGTAGAATATCGCATTTGATGAGTTATCGCTTATCGCATTTTCCTTCAATATTGTGCAGCCCTATTTATTCATGTGTTTGGCTGAAAGAAGAAAGTAAAAAAAAAAAACAGGATTGAACCACTAAGAGGCACTGTTCACCCTAGAGGTATACAAGTTTATTTGTATAGCACTTTTCACAAAACACACACATGTAATCCGAGAAACGGACACAATGAGTGTGTTTGGCAGCAATTACAACTGATTTAAAAGATATTACAATATTATTACTGTTGGTTATTATACAAAGCACTTGTTAATCATGTTTTGTTTCTGTTTTGTCACTCCAGGTGAAGTCTGGCACTATTTTTGACAACTTCCTCATCGGCGATGATGTGAAGGAAGCGGAGGATTTCGGAAATGAAACATGGGGTGCTACAAAGGTACAAGATGCGTATACAACCACACACTGACCACTGTATAACGGCCCAGGGTTGTCATACATTACACAAGACTATCAGTGAAGGCATGAAGATTTAGAAAAAATTATGGTAACACTTTACAATAAGGTACATTAGTTAACTACATTAGTTAACATTAACTAATAATGATCTGCACTTATACAGCATTTATTCATCTTTGTTAATGTTAATTTCAACATTTACTAATACTTTATTAAAATCTTGTTAACATTAGTTAATGCACTGTGAACTAACATGAATGAACAGCTTTATTTATATTAACTAACATTAACAAAGATTAATAAATACTGTAACAAATGTATTGCTCATTGTTAGTTCATGTTAGTTAATACATTAACTAATGTTTAATAAATGAACCTCATTGTAAAGTGTTACCAAAATTATTTTCTCTTCCAAATCTAAATAGGCGGCTACCTTTGAATATTGAAAAATTTGAATATTGTGCAAAAGTTAATTTCAGTAATTCAACATAAAAGGTGAAACTAATATATTATATAGACTTTATTTGTTATTTTTATTATTGAAATCTCTCACTTTGCATGTAATGAGTCTATATAATATATTAGTTTCACCTTTTAAGTTGAATTACTGAAATTAACTTTTGCACAATATATTTTTTTTTCGAGTTTCACCTGTATGTTTATCCTTTAGCATGTATATGTTAATTTAAATCGTGTATAATATGACTTGCTGTTTTTGTTTGTTTGGTTTTTATTGTATTTATATGATATTTGTATTTTTGTAATTACATTTTTGCCATGAAAATAGCTTTGAATGCTGACATGGCACTAAATAAAACAAATCTGAATCCTTCAGCATGTTGCCAAACTAGTGAATATCTTAATAAGCAATAAAAATACATGTTGACTAATTATCTGTCGTGCCGCCACAGGGTCCCGAGAAGAAAATGAAGGAGGAACAGGATGAGAAGAAACGCAAAGAGGAGGAGGAGAAGAACAAGGAGCAGAGCCCAGAAGCAGAAGAGGGTGAGGATGATGAAGGAGAGGAGGAAGAGGAGGACGACGACGAGCCTCCAGAGGAGGAAGGAGACGAGGAGGATGTGCTTCGTAAAACTGAACTGTAAAGCAGGAAGCATTTATCGTCCACATTCCGCGGTTGCCAGGGAAACGACTGCAGTGCATTCATTCTAAACATGACACTCTTAGAGACGGAACTTATGATGTCATACAGGGTCAAAAGGGCGTCTGGAAGTTCTCAGCCCATACATTTAATTTGCAACCAATGACCAATAATGAGCCAATTAAACTTTTTTTTTTTTTTTTTTTAAAGAATTGTCTTTTCTTCTATGGTACCAGGAGTCTGATATGTGTAACATCTTCGAGTACTGATCTATGATCAGTTTATTGTGCCTTTCATGTTGCGCAAAATCAATGCCCAATATTAGTTAACGGTGTTGCTGGCTGTTCTGTTCGGTTGGGTTTGAAGGAATTGGACTGAATTCATGAAGTTTACATGAATAAGTTATAGTAAATGATGTTACACAGTTGTTTCTCCACATTGCAGTAATGTGATGAGCGCTAAGTGCAATGAAACGGAATAGAAGATGTTTTTTTTTTTTTTTTTTTTTGCCCTATTATTATCAATAAGAGATTAATCAGATCACAGGCTGGGTTCCAAAAAATGGACCTCGTTTATGAAACATGAGCAGAACAAATAATTTTTTTGTGTAAATTGTTCCAGAATAAGTTTATAAACAATACGAGCGATTTATACAGAATATTCCTTTTGCTTGTATTTCATGAATAAGGACCAATGAATGTTTGTACTGTAGTGCAAATGAAATTCACAATGGCATAATGTTCCTTTGGCACTGATTTTTTTCTTTTTTTTTTCTGTTATTAATGTGCTGTGGTTGTTATTAATCTCCTAAACAAGATATTCAGTTAAATTCCTTTTATTTTCCAGCTCTATTTATTACAACAGAAATGTCTTGCAGTTTGAGCTCGTTTTACCTTACAGATTTTTGTACAGATTTCTGTCCAGTTTGTAGCTGATGTAAATCTGTCTTTTTTTTATTTTTAATAAAATCTTTTGTTACTTGAAAATAAACGCGCTTTCAATAAGGGATGTGGTAATATTTGCAGCCAGACCAATTTAAAATAAACTAGTTGTCTACACACTGTGATGTTCAAATTGGATTGGTACTGAAAATCCTGTTTAGTGACATTAAACCAACTTTTTACATGTTGAGAGTTGTAATTAATGCCAAAGTTTTAATAAATAACTTTATTGTAAATGCAGTTGTAATATTTTGAGAGTTTGAGCACATCATGGTTTCATACTCCAGAACTTTTGATGTGGTTCATGAATGGTTATTCAGACCGAAAGAAGAGATGAAGAGTATATCTTAACATTTGTCCATGCTTACACTAACACACATTTCCCATATGGTGATTATCTGAGGCTTTACTCTAAATTTGTGTGGTTTATAATATGAATTGCACTTAAAAATCGCAAACTACATCCCTGTTTAGCTTTACGAGATAGTTTTCCTGTTTCAAACCAACTCAAACTCCTGTAAAAAGTAAGCAGTACTAATACATGAACATGGTAGTTGCTTGCATTATTTTTGCCACATATATCCATAATGGCAAAAAAGGTAGGCCTAAAAATGCTGGGTTGTTTCAACCCAATTCTGGGTCAAATATGGACAAACCCAGCCGTTGTTACATTTTTAAATTAAAATTTTAACCCAACGTTTGGGTTTGTCCATATTTGACCCAGATTTGGGTTGAAACAACCCAGCATTTTTTAGAGTACATGATTTTTTCCCCAGATGTCTTGCATTTCCATGACTGTTTCACAAGATGGAGACATTTTACAGCAGAATACTGTGAAGTGAACTGGTTGGATGAAGTATTGGTAACACTTTATTTTACACTCTCATTGTAACATATGTTGCATGCAGTTACTATTGAAAAATTATGCATAATTACATGCAATTAACCCAACCAAACCCTAATCCTAACCCTATAGTAAGTATATAGTTACTTAATATTACTCAGTACCTAAATGTATAATTAGAGTGTAACAAAGACACCTTAAAATAAATCTATTTGATAAATCTAAATATATAACGGTATTTTTTTTAAAATGTAAAGCACTTCTGATACATGTACTTAATTGTACTTTTTTCAAACTAAACTAAACTAAACTAAACTAAACTAAACTAAACTAAACTAAACTAAACTAAACTAAACTAAACTAAGCTGTAAACTTCCATAACATAGTTTCCATAACATACTCATAGCATACCATAACATATTATACCATAACTTCCATAACATATTCCATAACATAACTTCCATAACATACATCCATAACATAGTTTTACATATAGTTTAAAACTACATACATTTTTTAAAGATATTTTCTGTTCTGTTGCTTCTTTAACGTTACCAGATTTTTAAAAAAAATCTGTGTTCAAATATTCGTCCACATTCTGAGATTTGACATACACGTTTATTTTCAGAATAACATAATTTATTTAAAGTTAATATAATTTAGTAAAATTAACCACCACTGTCATACCAATTATAGTATCTTTAATCAATTAGTAACTTTTTTTCCACGATTTGACATTGTCTGTACGCGCTCACGAGAGAGACTCCTCCTGTGCGCGTGCTCGTGAATCAGGAAATATGGCGGCGCTCACTCCACTCAGTCAGGTAATGACTTTAAAAGTTGATTAGAATCAAAATTGTAAAATTAATTTGCAGAGAATTTTTCTAACTTATGTCCTCTGGTTGTATAAAAGGCTGTACGTCTAGTTTAAGCATAAACGCTGGTTTCTCATGTGAAACGCGCGCGGTAATCGATTGTTGTTATCAAATATTTCTTATTTATTCTTTTAAATTTTGTCAAGTAATATATTTTATCGACGTCCAGGAATTGACTACTGACCGATTTTCGCTTTCAAGGACGCTGTTTTGCAACTTTTTGACTTGCTTTATGTCTTGACAGCTGTAACACCCACGAAACTGATACGAAACTGATCAGTTTATATGATTAACATTTGATTTATGTCAGTGACAGCAGTGAATTTTGTTCAGAAACTCAAGTCTTATGTTTTATGTCAGCAGTCCGGTTGTTTACAGTTTCTTTAAAGAGAGAAACCGGTTTTCATTATGTGACGTCATCAATGCCCCTTCCATTAATCATATATAATTTTAATTTATACATCCAGCGATTTTCTGGAAAAATCATATGACTGTAGTCTACTGACCAATATCAACATGAATAATAACAATTGCAAACACAAGTGATAGTTAAACATTAGGATTAGGGTAAATATGCAGATTTTTAAAAAAATGAAAATAATGCCGCAATATATATATATTATAATTTTTTTTCTATGACCCAAACATGTTTTTGACAAGCTTTATGCTGTTCACACAAACTGGCAAGTTCATTATATTAGTAACGCTTTACCAACACTTTTCTCATTATTTAACGTTAGTTAATGCATTAACTAATAAGCAAAACATTTATTACATACAGTATTTATTAAGCTGTTCATTGTTAGTTCATGTTAGCTCAGGTCCATTAAATAATATTAACAGATACAACATTTGATTTTTAATTAAACATAGGAAATTAACATTAACTAAGATTAATAATAACGGCTTTAGAAGTATTTTCATTGTTAGTTAATAATGAAACCTTATTGTAATGTGTTACCTTTATAATTTTACTGTTCTTTTCCTATTATTAATTTTCCATTCATATTTATGCAGCTATCAAGTGGAAACCCTACATATGAGAGCTTATACAGACAGGTAAATTCACCTTTTACTTCCTGAAGGGAGAACATGTATAGAAATTACAAATGCTGTTTAAAAATGTAATCAATAAAGCCTTGATATATTATGTGCGTAATCCGTATAATATGAATATATTGGCTGATATTGATAATGTGTTGTTGTTCATCTTTATTTTTCCTGACACTGTTGTGTTTTAGGTGGATCCTGGAAACACTGGGAAAGTGGGCGCTGCAGATGCCGCTCAGTTCTTGAAGAAATCGGGTCTTGCAGACAGCACATTGGGTCAGGTCAGAGAGAATAATCACATCTCTGAACGTCTGAAAGCAGGGTTTCCACGCGTCCTTGAAATCCTTGAAAGTTTGTGAATCTGAAAAAAAAAAAAAGTCAAGGCCCTGGAAAGTTTTTTTTAAAATAAACATGCATAGATACAGGTCATTGAAAGTGCTTGAATTTATTTTGTGCAAGAAGTTTTCTTATTCCCTCCGGTCCACTAATGTGTTATATCGCCAACACTTCGTGGCCTACGCACACTAGCTTGCTTGATTTACATTAGTTATGCGTGTTTACGCGTTACTTAAAGGTAGGGTAGGTCAGAATTGTCTAAAAAAACTTTTATTCAAATTTGTTTAAACTGTCTTTATATACCAATACTTAATTAAAATGCAAGTACTCTGAAATAGAGAGTATAAAAAACTGAGTGACTCTAGTGTATTTAATCTTCAATAAACACAGCTCATTAATTCCATTCACTCCCACCTAAAAACGTGTGCGCGACTGCGCGCACATGGGCAGAGCCAGTAATAGCGGCGGTAGTCATGGCGACGGAGAGTGACAGTCGCGCAAGCCAATCACTTGTTTCGTCCCTGTAGGAATTAATGGGCTGTGTTTTTTGAAGATTAAATACACGAGTCACTCAATTTTTATACTCTCTTTTTCAAAGTACTTACATTTTAATTATGCATTGGTATATAAAGACAGTTTAAGCCAATTTGAAAAAAAGTTCTTTAGACAATTCTTACCTACCCAACCTTTAAAGGAACACCCATTTTCCCAACATTTTTCATCTCCCCTAGAGTTAACCGGTTACCGTTTTCGAATCCATTTAGCCGATCTCCGGGTCTGGCGGCACTTTTAGCATAGCTTAGCATAGATCATTGACTCTGATTAGACCGTCAGCATCTCTCTCAAAAAAAATGACCGTTTTGATATTTTTCCTATTTTAAACTTGATTCTTCTGTAGTTACATCGTGTACTAAGACCGACAGAAAATGAAAAGTTGTGATTTTGAGAAGTTGCCGATATGACTAGGAACTATTCTTTCATTCCTGCGTAGTAATCAAGGAACTCAATGCCGTACCAGCAGCGCAATGATATTACACAGCGCACACACAAAACTTAGTGCCGGTCACGTTGGAAGTTACCGAGCTGGGGACTATTTTCAGGCGCTGCGTGATATCATTGCGCACAGTTCCTTGATTACTACGCAGGAATGAGAGGATAGTTCCTAGCCGTGTCGGCCTAGAAAATCACAACTTTTCATTTTCTGACGGTCTTAGCACACGATGTAACTACAGAAGAGTCCAGGTTTAAATAGGAAAAATATCGAAACTCTTTGATAATTTTTTTGAGAGAGATGCTAATGGTCTAATCCGATTCAGTGATCTATGCTAATAGTGCTACCACATGAAAACGGTAACACGATGTAACCTTGCTCTCACTTGAAATGTGTCCCCACGTTAAGTCCTTGAATTTGAGGGTGTTGGACCTGGAAAGTCCTTGAAAGGTCTTTGAATTTAACCAAGGTGTGAATTTTAAGTTAACCCAAGGTGTGGGAACCCTGTGAAAGCCTTGAGATGCAGCGCTTGAACTATTGGTAGAAAATGACTGTGTGTCTTTTGCCTTTCTTTGCAGATCTGGGATCTGTCAGATCCTGAGAGAAAAGGTTACTTGGATAAAAAGGTAAATACCATTGATTCATGTCAAAAAATAACCTTTGCCGTAGGGATGCATAACAATTAATCGCAATTAATCGTTTGCAAAATAAAAGTTTTTGTTTACATCATATATGTGTGTGTACTGTGTATAATAATTATGTATATATAAATATACAAACATGCATGTATCATTTTCAGAAAGAAATCTATTTATATATTAAGTATTTATAATTATATATAATATAAAATATATTTAAATATAAAAATGTATATATACATGTAAATATTTTTTAAATATATACATGCGTGTATTTATAAATACAGAATTATTTTACACAGTACACACACATATATGATGTAAACAAAAACTTTTATTCTGCAAACGATTAATTGCGATTAATCGTTATGCATCCCTACTTTGCCGTCATATTAATATCAGCTCTCTTGTTTGGAGTCTTAGGGTGTGTTCACACTTGTAGTTCTGTTTGTTCATTTGGTCCGGAACATTATGGCTTACAGCTTATGAAAACCTTTTCACAATATTCTATTTTTGAATTTGGGGTTTTCATAAGCTGTAAGCCATAATCATCAAAATTATAACAAATAAAGGCTTGAAATATCTCACTTTGCATGTAATGAGTCTATATAATATATTAGTTTCACCTTTTAAGTTAAATTACTGAAATAAATGAACTTTTGCACCATATTATTATTTTTCGAGTTTTATCTGTATAAGGCAGGAACATTGTTCAATATGTCAGCTATAGAAATGGAAACATTAGCTGAATTAAAAAACAACAACATCACAAGCTGGCTGTAATGGACAAAGTTATTAGTTATTTACTTTTTAACAAATACATTCACATCAAACAATTTCTAAGGCTCTGCCTTAATTTTTAGTTATTCATTTTAAAGCTATCTGTATGAATGCAGTGGATTTGTGTTGTTTGAGTTTAACTGCAGTCTCTATTAAGGGTTTCTTTACTGCACTGAGGCTGGTGGCTTCTGCTCAAGGAGGAAGTGATGTCAGTCTAAACAGTCTAAGCCAGAACACACCCATCCCTAAATTTGTGAGTATTGCCACTTTGGATATCTGAAATTAAATTCAGTGATCCACATATGAGACCCTGGATCACAAAACCAGTCGCATGACGCACGCGTATATCTGTGGCAATAGCCAACAATACATTGTATAGGTCAAAATTATCGTTAGGATATTAAGTCAAGATCATGTTCCATGAAGATATTTTGTAAATTTCTTACCGTAAATATATAAAACATGTATTTTTGTGAGTGAATGCAGCACAATCGTGAACATAAATGCACAACTTTAAAGGAGATTTTCTCAATGTTTCGATTTTTTTGCAGCCTCAGATTCCAGATTTTCAATAGTTGTGTCTCGACCAAATATTGTCCTATCCTAACAAACCATACATCAATGGAAAGCTTATTTATTCAGCTTTCATGTAATGTATACATCTCAATTTCATAAAATTGACCCATGTGACTGGTTTTGTGGTCCAGGGTAGATTTAATCTGAATAGCATGTGTAATATGAAAGATGTGGTGAACCTTTGAACATCTGAATGCGTCACATCCTTAAAATATCTGGAATCACTGTCGGCCAGTTGAATATGTTCGCTGATGTTGACAGTTAATCGCAGTTAATGCTGCGCTCTGGATAAAAGCATCCGCTAAATCAATACATGTAAATGTGTGTTTTGCAGAGAGACACCGGCAGCCCGTCCCTGAACATCGCAACCTCTGTCGCTGAATTCAACTGGATACTGAAGGTACAGAATTACTGGAATAAAATTAAATTTGTGATTGAAAACTCATTTAATGCGGTCTCAGATTCTCTCACAATACTTCATTGTCTCTCTTCCATTGTGTTTGGCTTCACCAGCCGGAAGATAAAGCAAAGTATGATGGGATATTTGAGAGTCTGTGTCCAATTGGTGGGTTGCTGTCAGGTGATAAAGTGAAACCAATCCTCATGAACTCAAACCTGCCTCTCGATGTGCTTGGAAAGGTGAATGTCTGCATTACTTTGTAATAGGCCTGCACTCTTATAGACATTTTAGACCAATAGAATATACATTTTTACTGATATTTTGTTGGTTTAGTTTTATAAATGGCATTTACAGTTGGATTCAAGTGAAATCAGGCACACAAAAATCAAAATATCAAGTAGAAATGATGGGTAACTTTAGAAATATAATGTACTTTTTACTTTAAAACAAACTAAAGTTGAAAAGTTAGGGGTCACTTTATTTTTTATTTTTAAAGAAACTATATTTTATTCTGCAAGGAGGCATTAAATTGATCAAAAGTGACAGTAAAGATATTTATAATGTGACAAAAGATTTCAAATAAATGCTTTTATTTTGAACTTGCTATTCATCAAATAATCCTGAAAAAAAAATAAGCAGCGAAAACTTTTTTACTGATATTATGGCCATTGTTTTATCTTTTTTGTTGGTTTAGTTTTATAAACAGCATTTACAGTTTTAATCTAGATTTGGATTCAAGTGAAATCAGACACATAAACATCCAAATATCCAGTAGAAATAATAGGAAACTGTTTAGAAAAATAATATACTTTTTACTTAAAAAAACATACACTAAAGTTGAAAAGTTTGGGGTCATTGTGATTTAAAAAATTTTTAAATAATATTTTATTCTGCAAGGAGGCATTAAATTGATCGAAAGTGGCAGTAAAGATATTTAAAATGTTACAAAAAATGTAAAAAAAATTATATATATTTTGAACTTGCTATTCACCAAATAATCCTGAAAAAAAATGAAGCCGCAAAAACTGTTTTCAACGTTGATAATAATCAGAAATGTTTCTTGAGCAGCAAATCAGCATATTATAATGATTTCTGAAGGATCATGTGACACTGAAGACTGGAGTAAAACTTAAACTTACAGACGTTTGAAGGGTAGTGTATACAGTACATGTTTAAAACATTTTTTTTTAAATATTGTTTGTTCCAAAAATGAACAATTCAAACTTTTTTTTTTTTAATATAAAAATGCTAGTATTTGATGCACTTTTTAATGTTGTTTAGATCTTTAGTATATTAGTGAATGTTTTTTTCAACTTTGTATCTCTTTGTTTTGTAGATTTGGGATCTCAGTGACATTGACAAAGATGGGCACTTGGATAAAGATGAGTTTTCAGTGGTGAGTCAAATGATGCATCAAACTATATCTTATGAATTTGAGGATGTTTCTATTTCATATCTACAAGAAATAGTCACCCATCTCAGGCCTACAATTTGCTCTTTGGACATTATCCCACCTAAAAGTTTAATAGAACTCTTCGATACTCTAGGACACAGTTTACTTACCATTGTAAATAAATCACTTAGCCTAGGTATCTTTCCAGCTGCTCTCAAAAGTGCCTTAGTATTTCCATCAATTAAGAAACCAAATCTTGATCCTTCTGATCTGAATAATTATAGGCCTATCTCTAATCTGCCTTTTATTTCTAAAATTTTAGAAAAAGTTGTATTAAATCAATTACACTCCTATTTAAGTGTACATTCTATATATGAGAAGTTTCAATCCGGGTTTCGGGCACTCCACAGTACTGAATCTGCACTGCTGAAGGTTTTTAATGACATCTATCTGACAACAGATGTTGGAGATTCCATGATTTTAATGCTATTAGATCTTAGCTCTGCTTTTGATATGGTGGACCATGATATTCTTCTGTCTAGACTCGAGTTTGATGTTGGTCTAAAGGGAACTGTTTTGAATTGGTTTAGTTCATACTTGACTGATCGAAAATTTTCTGTTAGTTTTGGCTCTACTATATCCTCTGTTGCTCATCTTCAATGGGGGGTCCCTCAGGGCTCAATTTTGGCCCCTACACTTTTTTCTCTTTATTTGCTCCTTTGGGTTCCATATTTAAAAAATATGATGTGTCGTTTCACTGCTATGCAGATGACATTCAGATTTATGTTCCCATTAAACGGGTAGGAAAAAATTCACCTGAGCTCCTGTTGGCTTGTCTAGACGAAATAAAGATGTGGATGACTGCTAATTTCTTAAAATTAAATGATAACAAAACGGAACTTGTGAAAAATCTTGGTGTTTCAATAGATAGTTCTTTGAAACTGGATTAACAAATTAACTCTGTTGTCAGTTCGTGTTTCTTCCAATTACGTATGCTGACTAAAGTTAAGCCGTTTTTATGTCCCCAAGCTTTTGAATGGGTTATACATGCTTTTTTGTCATCCCGACTGGACTATAGTAATGCTTTATATTACGGAATAAATTCTACAACTTTAAAACGTCTTCAAATAGTCCAGAATGCGGCAGCGAGACTTCTAAAAGGTATTCGAAAATACGAACACATTACTCCAATTTTACGCCCGTTTCACACATACTCCGTTTGCAGTGCGTTTGCGGTGCGTATTTTTTTCCGTACCCATGTTAACAGGTTAGAGCTTTCACACTGCACGCAGATGCAGTCCGGCGATCCGTTCCAGTTGCGGTGCGTATACAGCAGTGCAGAGATCGTTTCCGCACCGAGTCTATTTTTGCTGTGCTGCACGCGCTGAATTAAAGTGACAGCGCATGTTTCGTGGTCAAAATGAACACAAATTGACATGAAAATGTGGTAATTTAATCATAAATGCACTTAATTAAATTGAATGTAGTAATCTCACCATAAATGCATTTAATTAAATACTACTATTTTTCACAGTATCTTTTTACTTCAGAATTATTTCAACAAGATCATAATGAACGACACTCGTCTCATTCGTGGAGGTGGAAAAGCAAGTTCTTTGTGACATGCAAGATTTATTGTATAAGGATTTAAATTATGCAAAAGAAAAAGGTATGAGTCTGCCGTTTTTGTCAATTTTAGGTTTTGATTTAAAATGTCTGCTATTTTAATATACAAGTAAGGTTAAATATGTTACCAACATATTATATAATCTATATAGAAGTAATGCATTGAATAACACGTTGTTTAAATTGTGTTTAAAAGTGAATACACCTATTAAAGAGTGTATATGTGTACAAAGAGAATCGCAATGCTGACAACTTTTTTTTGTTAAATAAAAGTTGCTGATAACTTTGAAATACAATTTGAAATACAAATAGTGTGAGTAAATGTGTTTGTGGTACAGCCGCGGATCAGTTGCGCACTGCAAACGCACGCAGCATATGTGAAAGCACTATAGCGCGTGCTGCTCCCGTACTGCATACGCACCGCAACACGCACCGCATACGCACTGCACACGGAGTATGTGTGAAACGGGCGTTAGCTTCCCTTCACTGGTTGCCGGTTCGATTCAGGGTTGATTTTAAAATTCTTTTATTTGTTTATAAGTGTCTTAACAATCAAGCTCCCCCTTATTTATCAGAGCTTTTAGAGCAATATACTACTTCCAGGATCTCAGGTCAGGCACACAGAAACTTTTTATCCATACCACGGTACAGGCTAAAACATAGAGGTTACCGTGCCTTTGCCATTGCTGGCCCGACACTATGGAATAATTTGCCCTTCTATATTCGCTCTGCTTCTGATTTGTCAGTTTTTTAGTCACTCCTGAAAACACACTTTTATTCAATTGCTTTTAACAGTGTTTAATGTTGTTTCTAATCTTACTTGTCCCGTCTGTCGTGTGATATTTCATTGCTGTGTAAAGCACATTGGTCTGCTTGTCTGTACAAATAGTGCTGTATAAATAAATTTTGACTTGACTTGACTTTTGACAAAATACCACCTTATGTGCTTTTATTATTAGTACTTTGCTCCAGACATGAATTATTCCTCAAATTATGTGTCTTGAGTTGGGGAGAGGGGTGCTGTTATTTTACTCACTCTAATTTTTAATATTACTCACACTGCTCAATGTGCAATATATATCTCAAAAGAGATCATAGAGTAATAAGTATTTGTGGATATTATTCTCTGTGACACTTCTGTGTCACAAAAGAGATCACATTATTTTACGATTACAATTTTCTATGCCGATTCTGATTTTTCATTGAGTTTGACCTGCCGATACCGATTTTAGCCGAGTCCAATTTCATTTTTTCTAACCACTTTACAGCACACACAAATATTTATTTTCTATAATTTTTTATATTTGATAAAACACCATATAGCCTACTTATACCCTAACCGAATAATAAAATTTAAGCACTTTTTGTAGGGCCCTATAAAATCTGTTCCCAAATTTCGTTTTATTTTTTCCCAAATTCTGTTTTTTTCCGTTTTAATTTTTGCAAATTCCTTTTTTTTCCGTTTTAATTTTGGGAATTCATTTTTTTTTTTACCCTTTACTGTTATTTTAGTCGTAAAAAGAGTGTGATTTTAATGTTAATGATTAATGATTAACACAAATAAAATAGGAATGACCTTAAATTTATTTATTATTATGGATGTCACGATACCAAAATTTCAGTAGTCCATACCGATACCTTTTACGGTTCTCGGTACCAATTTCGCTATCACAGCAAAATCTGTTGGAAAAAATAAATAAAATTCAATTCAATGACTTTATAATTTATGACGGTAATCATAAGTAAGTAATAGATATAAGCATTGAAGGCTACATGCTGTTTAAACGTATATAAAAAGATCAAGTGAAAAATAAGCAACCTTCTATGCACACATTACTACTGTATAACATGCAGTAGCCTAATATAATTATTTCTGTCAATTTCTTCCAGTTAAAACAAACTTTTATTTTGACGGTTTGCCGAGAATACCTTTGAGTTTCTGTGTCTGTATATGATATGACGATATGACACACGGAAGCGACTGAAAGCAGCGGAGCCTATTAGTAGGTACCGGTACTACAGAATTTCATTCCAAATATGTAAAATTCTGCGTTAACACTAGATTCCGCATTAATTTGCCAATTCTGTGATTCCGTGATCGCAGAAATTATAGGGCCCTATTTTTGTGTGAAATCATATTTATTTTGTCGGTCATGGCCGATCACGTGAAAATCGGCGAATTCCGGTCACCAGCCGATCTCTACATTATTTGCTTTATAGAGTAAGTATTTGTGTGGATTAGGGATGTGAATTTCTACCAAAAATGCCATTCGACAATCGAGGAGCAAAAGTCGAAAATCTAATAAAACCCCCCCCAAAAAAACACACACTCACAATGACCGAAAGGGAGGCCAATTTCATCTTTAGCAATTTGTCAGCAAACAAACTGTTTATTAATTGAACAAGGAACATGTTCTCGTGTTTTTTGTTTGTTTTGTTTTTACATATTAGGCCTGTGGTAGGCTAATTGGAAGAAGAAAAAACGAATAAGCACGACAGTCCATTTGTGCATCACCCAAACCAGATGCTCGTTAATAATAAATAAAATAAATGCGGTAGGATATGTCATAATGATTTTATGCGAACCTGCCTTGTTACCGGCAATAGCCTACTTTTTAAACAAATTAGTTTCAATCAAACTATTCATAGCTTAACGCGTAATAGGCATATGTCATATTCTT
>JARPMJ010000888.1:182500-209154 GCA_033366665.1 Phoxinus dragarum | reverse complement strand
ACTAGCACTATGAGCACCATTCTCTCTAGAACATTGGATATTGTTGCACCCATTAGATTAAAAAAGGTCAGAGAGAAAAGTAAAGCACCATGGTGCAACAATACTACGCATGTTCTAAAGAGAGAAACCCGTAAATTAGAGCGTAAATGGAAACAAACTAATTTAGAGGTCTTTAGAATCGCGTGGAAAGACAGTATGTCACGTTATAAAAAGGGCCCTAAAAGCGGCAAGGGCTGAGCATCTCCGCAAACTAATAGAAAACAACCAAAATAATCCAAGATTTGTATTTACCACCGTGGCTAGACTAATAAATAAACAAACGTCACCTGACCAAAATATCCCGTTACAGTTTAGCAGTAATGATTTCATGAACTTCTTCACTGAGAAAATAGAAAGCATCAGAAACACAATTTTAAAACATTCAATCTTTAATCGCGCCTTATAAATCAGCCTCAATTATCGCCCCGCAAGAACAACTACAGCGCTTTACAACTATAGAACAAAAAGAGTTAAATAAACTTATCACTTCATCTAAAACAACAACGTGCTTATTAGATCCTATACCAACTAAACTACTGAAAGAAGTGTTACCTATAGTGGAAGAGCCTCTCCTCAATATTATTAACTCGTCTCTATCTTTAGGACATGTTCCAAAAACATTTAAACTGGCAGTTATAAAACCACTCATTAAGAAACCACAATTAGACCCACATAATCTAGCAAATTATAGACCCATTTCAAATCTTCCATTTATGTCTAAAATATTAGAAAAAGTTGTGTCCGCTCAACTGAGCTCTTTTTTGCAAGAAAAAGACATCTATGAAAAGTTTCAGTCTGGATTCAGGCCGCACCATAGCACTGAAACTGCGCTCGTTAAAATTACAAATGATTTACTTTTAGCTTCGGACCAAGGCTGTATCTCAATACTAGTTTTACTTGATCTTAGTGCTGCGTTCGACACTATAGATCACACAATACTATTAGATCGACTACAAAATTACACTGGTGTTCAGGGACAGGCATTAAGCTGGTTTAGATCATACTTATCTGACCGCTACCATTTTGTCTATTTAAATGGAAAAAAATCGATCATATCTTCAGTAAACTATGAGTGCCGCAGGGATCTGTGCTAGGCCCTCTATTATTCTCAATATATATGCTGCCACTTGGAAATATTATAAGGAAACATAGAATTAGTTTCCATTGTTATGCTGATGACACTCAATTATATATTTCATCACGGCCGGATGAAACGCTAAATTATCAAAATTGACAGAGTGTGTTAAAGATATAAAAGATTGGATGACGCGTAATTTTTCTTCTATTAAATCCAGACAAGACGGAGGTACTACTCATCGGTTCAAAAAAACCGCCCACAAAACCTCTCACAATACAACTTTAACATAGTAGGATGTCCTGCTACTTTATCCTTTACAGTAAAAGACCTGGGTGTCATACTAGACTGCGACCTGTCTTTTAAAAATCATATTTCATATGTTACAAAAACGGCATTTTTCCACCTTAGAAACATTGCTAAGCTACGTAATATGCTATCAGTTTCTGATGCAGAAAAGTTAGTTCATGCATTCATGACCTCGAGACTAGATTACTGTAATGCCTTTATTAGCTGGTTGTCCTGCATCCTCCGTAAACAAGCTACAGTTAGTCCAAAATGCAGCCGCTAGAGTTCTTACTAGATCAAGAAAATATGATCATATAACACCGATCTTATCATCACTACATTGGTTACCTATAAAGTTCCGTATTAATTATAAGGTATTGTTACTGACTTATAAAGCCCTAAACGGCTTAGCTCCAGTCTATTTAACGGATCTTCTATCGCCCTATAATCCATCGCTCTCTTTAAGATCGCTAAATTCGAGGGCTTCTGGTCGTACCTAGGAAATCTAAAGTCCACTAAAGGAGGGAGAGCATTCTCACATTTAGCTCCAAAACTCTGGAATAGCCTTCCTGATACTGTTCGTTGCTCAGACTCGCTCTCCCAGTTCAAAACTAGACTAAAGACGCATCTCTTCAGCCAGGCATTCATATAAATGTTTTAATCTTACAGTTAAATCCGGCCTCTAGTTCATAACCGCCAGAGGAGAACTGGCCCCCGACTGAGCCTGGGTTCTCCAAGGTTTTTTTTTCTCCATTAGGTCACCTGATGGAGTTTTAGGTCACCATTAGGTCACCTGATGGAGTTTTTTCGTTTCCTTGCCACTGTTGCCTTTGGCTTGCTCAGTTGGGATATTCAATTTATTGAATCAATCAATATTACTATTGATTAGCATTACCAAAAATGGACGTTTTATTATTATTTTAATTTAATACTGTGAAGCTGCTTTGATACAATCTGTATTGTGAAAAGCGCTATACAAATATTTTTGACTTGACTTGACTTGACTTTGAGCGGTTGGTCCAGCAGCATATTATAGCTAACCTACCAACCACCTTGGATCCATATCAGTTTGCTTACAGATGCGAACAGGTCTACAGAAGATGCTATTAACACCGCTCTCCATAATGCACTATCCCATCTTGAACACCGGGGGGGCTATGTGAGGATGCTCTTTTTAGACTTCAGCTCTGCTTTTAATACAATAATTCCTGGGAGACTTCACACCAAACTTATTGATTTAGGAATCCCCCGATCCATCTGCCAATGGATTATGGACTTCCTGACTAACCGACTTCAAACTATAAGAATAGGCCCACACATTTCCACCCAACTCACACTCAGCACCGGCTCCCCCCAGGGCTGTGTGTGAGTCCCTTGCTCTACTCTCTTTACACATACGACTGTACCACAATCCATTCTACCAACACCATAATTAATAGTTAATAGAATGGTTGAACACCATATTGATATACATTCATTGTTTTTATTTCTATTTTATTTTTTATATTATATTATATCATATTTATTGTAAAGCACTGAGAGGAATGTCATCTAATTTCGTTGTACCTTGTACAGTGACAATAAAGAATTCAATTCAACAAACATGGTGAGTCATGTCATCTTCTCTTATTGTCACTTGCACTTCATGTAACATGTTCAGCATAGCCTTCTCTGTCAGCACAGTATTTACATGTGATAAATGCAGGGAGATAGTCAGGCTGACGGAGAAGATTTCAGAACTAGAAACACGCATCCAAACTTTAATTGAGGTTAATTGTAAGAGTGCAAGGGCTTTAGATACTAATTTGGATGCGCCTAGTTAATTCTTTACATGAGTCAGTTCCGGCTGAGGTAGAGCCCGTGCAGCAGGGCAGATGGGTGACAGTGAGACACTGTAGTCGCGGGACAAAAAAAACGCTCTTCCGTTCCGATTACCATAACAAATAGATGCTCCCCGCTCAGTGAAACACCCACTGAGAATCCTCCTGAATGTGCCCTAGTTATTGGCGATTCTATTACACGGAACGTGAAAATAGAGGACTCCAGCCACCATAGTCACATGTTTGCCGGGAGCCAGAGCGCCTGACATCAAAGCAAATTTGAAAGTGCTGGCTAATGCTAATTGTAAATTCTCTAAGATTATTATTCACCGTCGGCACTAATGATGTTCGACTCCGCCAGTCGGAGATCACCAAAATTAATATTAAAGAGGTGTGTGAACTCGCAAGTACGATGTCAGGCCACTGTAATTTGCTCTGGCCCCCTTCCTGTTCGCCGGAGTGATGAGATAGTTAGTAGATTGTGTTCACTCAATGGCTGGCTGTCTGGGTGGTGTCCGCAAAATAATATAGAATTCATAGACAATTGGAAAAGTTTTTGGGGCAGACCTGACCTGTTGAAAAGAGATGGTATTCATCCCTCCTGGGATGGTGCTGCTCTTCTCTCTAGTAATTTGGCTCATAGTCTTAGAGATAAAACATGACAATCTGGGCCTCAGGTCAGGAAGCAGACAGACTGGCTTAACCGACGTCTGCTAGCGGCCTCACGTCACCAAGGTCAGATAAATCCCATCACATAGAGCCTCTTTCACCGAGATATCATCACATAGAGACTGTGTCTGTTCCTCGAATTAGGAAATACAAAATTCCAAACCCATCTAAGGGTAAATTTTTTATTTATAAAGCTTGGGTTGCTGAATATTCGATCAATTACTTCAAAAGCACTTAGAAGAAGAGTAGGGGTGTAACCCCGGCATCCTGGCCAAAATATGGCAAGTGGCCTCTGTCCATCATGGCCTCCTAATCATCCCCATATACTGATTGGCTTCATCACTCTGTCTCCTCTCCACCGGTAAGCTGGTGTGTGGTGGGCCGCCCACCACACACTCGTCTCCATACCGACGTGATGACTCCGACTTCCAACCAGAGGGAAACTGGATAAATACTCTGGATGTTCTGATCCAATCTGACTTCTGACCTGTAATGCTGCATGAATCATAATTATACACAGTTCGCTCATTGGCCAGAGGAGAACTGAGCGACTGAGCCTGGGTTCTCCCAAGATTTTTTTCTCCATTCTGTCACTGATGGAGTTTTGGTTCCTTGCCACTGTTGCCTTGACTTTTGGCTTGCTTTGTTGGAGACATTTAATATTCAACAATATTATTATCTGCCTTAAGGTGGACGATGACGATGACAAACTTGTTGTATTGTTTTCACGTTATCACTGTGAAGCTGCTGTGATACTATCTGTATTGTAAAAAGCGCTATATAAATAAAGGTGACTTGACTTGGTTAAAGCCGAACACATTACGTAATCTTCTCTGGCATTATCTCATGACCTTTCACCCCTCGCTGACCCCGACGTGACCCGAGCCATAGTGTTCGTCAGAATCATGAAGCTCAAAGACGCTGCTAAACTCTTTTACATTCAGACATCTGATATTTCCTGACTGAATCAGACTCATGTTACACACACCTGACAAAACGTTTTCCTCTGAAACCTTGAGTTTAATCTCTGAATGAGAGAAAGATATTTAACACCCTGTATTTCTCTCTCTCTCTCACACACACACACACACACACACACACACACACACGTTATATAGCACCACTAAAAACAACAATTGTTGACCAAGGTACTGTACACTATGTCAGACATCATCAGCATTTAATACCATTTACAACAATTACAGACATGCCCGCAAACACACACACACACACACGCACACACTCACACGTGTTAGCACGGCTTAGCAGAAGGAACAGACAGACGAAGGTAATTCCAATCAAAGATAAGATTTAATGTAACATGAACAATAACCGACACAGAACAGAACAGAACGGGAGAATATATACACAGGGTAAACAACGGAACTACCTAGACACAGCTGGATGGAGGTTAACTAATCAGGGATGAACAAGAACAGGTGCAGACTAGACAGGACAGAATGTGACATTAAGCCACCCCTCGGAAGGCGCGTCCTTGTGCCGTGATGAACACAAAAAGTAAAAAAAAAAAAAAACAGAAAAAGGCGGAGGTTTTGGCTGAGGGCGTGGAGCTGGGGACGGACTGGACCCCTGGGGGCCAGATGGGGGGGAGGAACCAGGGTGGAATCCAGGTAGAGGGGGCGGAGGCAGAACCCTGGTGAGAGGGGGAGGAACCGGTGGAAGCGAGCGGCTGACGGACCATGGCGACACTGTGGACCCGGAAGACTGGAGCTGAGCCGCTGACCAGCAGGACTGAGTCAGTGACGTGAGGACGGATGACCGGGGTGACGATGTGGTGAGGGAGGCCAACGGGGGGGGTCGGAGGAAGGGATGAGTCCAGTGATGCCGAATCCTGGAAGTCCTTGGCTGTAGCTGGACGTCAATCGCTGAAGGCCAACCTGGAGTGGCGATCGAGCTCAGCGGAGCTTTCGGCAGACGGACCGCAGAGGCGATGAAGGAGTGGTGGGTCGAAGTGAAGGCGATGGGCTGACAGGTCGAGGTGGTGGTGTGGGCCTGGAGGCCGGAGGGGCAGCAGGGGAGCCCGGAGCGTGGAGGATGAGCCGCACGGAGTGAGCGGTGGTGGCAGAGCCGAGGAGCTACAGGAAGCCAGACGGATCCAGGGGGACTGGTCGTGATCAGCGATGGAGACGGGATAAGGATGACAGGCAGGGATGCGGACGGAAGATTGCCGGACGGGACCGGCGAAGATGATGTGAGGGTGGGGAATTGGGTGGGAATAGGATCCGCGGACCACAGGTCTATCAGGTTGTAGTCCACCTCGTGGCTCTGCGATGGACTTCCTCGCTTGCGTCGACTCCGGGGCTCTGAAGTTCTCCAGCTCTGGAACGTCCTCGGTAGGCGCCTCGGGCTCTCCGGCCGGAGGAGAAGCTGTAGCGTGGGTGAGTCCATCAAGTCCATATTTTGTAGGTAATTCCAATCGAATATAAGATTTAATGTAACAGCGTTGTACCATGAAGATGAAACACACGAACAATAACCGACACGGAACAGAACTGAACGGGAGAATATGTACACAGGGTAAACCAGGGCACTAACTACACACAGCTGGATGGAGGTTAACTAATCAGGGATAGACAAGAACAGGTGCAGACTAGACAGGACAGAATGTGACAACATGTTTCTGATGTGTTTGTATTTTTGTGTGTAGTAGTTTTTTTGTGTTGTACTAATTATTTCTTCAGGAGTTTTTGTTGTTGTTGTTTCAACTTTTTATTTTTAGCAAGTAGTTTACTATAAGTAAAGATATAGAAAACCAAAACGAGCTGCCTGTCTCATTCGTTCTTATGCTGTCATACAGTCAGTAAAATGAAAAGATGTTATTCTTCTCTTATAATGAAAATACTGATTTGTGTGAAATATCATTTACACTTTAAAGATCATAGTTCATGATTTATGTAATGCTGCTGTTGTTAGTGTTTTTGTATGTCAGTGTGTTTATGAATGACGTATGTTTTCTGAATGAGAATTGTTGCAGTGTTATGAAGGAACAAGCTTATTTGGAGATATGAAGTGTTTTGTTGGTGTGGGTGAGTTTTGGAGGTGAGATTCATGTTTGTAATGCAGACTTTGTGAAGAGGTTTGAACATGTGGCTTCAGTAATGAACAATGCTTGTTAACAATTGGAAAAAACTGTAATAAACTGCTAAAAAATTTGTGAATTTATTTATATGTGAAAGAATGTATGATTTTGCTGAATATTTGTTGTTTCTCAAAGTAGAGCTAAAATCGGCCGGACGATCTTCAAACATCTCTCAGTTCAGCTTTTCCTCACTTGCAACATAGTTTTTTCCCTTTCATAGCCGAGAGGAGATGCAGATATAACGTCCCTCATGGCGAGGTGTCTGCTATCACAAGACATCAGCATTTCACTGATGTTTTATATTTGTCCACTGACGGTTTTCATTGAATCTTTGAAGATCCAGGTGCAGCCGCTAAAGACACACACACACACACACACACACACACACACCACACACACACACACACACCACACACACACACACACACAGACACACACACACACACAGACACACACAAACACACACACACACACACACACACACACACACACACACACACACAACACACACACACACACACACACACACACACACACACACACACACTAAACCTTCCCATTACACAAAACGTATACATTACACATAACTTAGTCTGATTTATAAGCTGTTTTCCTCAAGGGGGACCAACTAACATCCCCAAAGGGTAATTTTGTCCCCATATTGTAAAAGATGAGAAGTGCTAGCGTTTCTGAAAGCGGTCCGAGCACGAGCCTGTGTGTGTGTGTGTGTGCGTGTGTGGTGTGTGAATCAGGTGATCCTGCTAGGTTTAGTTCTGCAAAGTGGATGTCCTGTAATGTCTGGTTCACTGAAGAAGGAGATTTTAGGGTTATAAATGTGTGAGCGTTCTGAGAACCCAGACAGCAACATAGCGTCGGCCCAGATCCGGCCCACATCTGGCAGACCCTTTGGTAGATCCGGTAGATCCTTTTCCTATTTAGCACCGAAACTCTGGAACAGTCTTCCTAACATTGTCCGGGAAGCAGACACACTCTGTCAGTTCAATCTAGACTAAAAACACATCTCTTCGGCCTAGCATTCACATAACACATTATAGACTTCTATAACTCAATGTTAGGCTGCATAGATTAGGTCAGCCGGAACCGGGAACACTTCTCTTAAATCCTGATGTACTCGTTACATCATAAGAAGAATGGCGTCTACGCTAATTTTAGTGTCTGTGTTTATCCCGAGGTTTTCCCGCAGCCTACCGGATCCAGGCCGGATCCAGATCTGATGAAGGACCTTCGCCTGGACACACACTCTCTCACACACACACAGACACACACACACTCCAGATCTGAGGAAGGACCTTCGCCTGGACCCGATGACACCGCAGCGCTGAAGTGTCCACTAGCCTCTCCCTATGGAGGATCCCTGTACCACTCTACAGATAAAGCGTTGTCGGGATAATCTCGGTTTCGCGTATCTACCCCGAAGTGATAAAATTCTGTATAAAAATTTAAGGCCAGACAAGTAGTTTGTTAAGACTTGGTTTGTAGGGAATTACAAACATGCGCACATATATTCAAACGCACATAACTATAGAAGTAATTATCGATGCGCACGTGAGCGCCATCAGCGTTTCTCACAGGTTCAGTTTAAAGTCTGTGTAGAGAGAATGATGTCGTCTTAGCGGCCGCTAATTTAATAAATAATTAATCAATCAAAACTAACTTTAGCTGGAAAATATATTTATTCAAGAACCGCTATAAAGCCAAAACAATCTGTTACCTTAAATTATCCGTTTATCTCTGTAAAGCCGCTTTGAAACAATCTACATTGTTAAAATAATGCTATATAAATGACTTGACACCTGGAGTCCAGACGGCCGGATCCGGCCCACATCTGGCACACCTGGAGTCCACACGGTCGGATCCGGCCCACATCTGGCACACCTGGCCCGGATCCGGCCCACATCTGGCACACCTGGAGTCCACACGGTCGGATCCGGCCCACATCTGGCACACCTGGCCCGGATCCGGCCCACATCTGGCACACCTGGAGTCCACACGGTCGGATCCGGCCCACATCTGGCACACCTGGCCCGGATCCGGCCCACATCTGGCACACCTGGAGTCCACACGGTCGGATCCGGCCCACATCTGGCACACCTGGCCCCGGATCCGGCCCACATCTGGCACACCTGGAGTTCACACGGTCGGATCCGGCCCACATCTGGCACAGCTGGCCCGGATCCGGCCCACATCTGGCACACCTGGCCCGGATCCAGCCCACATCTGGCACACCTGGAGTTCACACCGGTCGGATCCGGCCCAGATCTGGCACACCTGGAGTCCACACGGTCGGATCCGGCCCACATCTGGCACACCTGGAGTCCACACGGCCGGATCCGGCCCGGATCTTGGCCGACGCTATGTTGGTGTCTGGGAATCCGGCCAGCTGACGAGTTGCTTTGGTGATTCAATTGCATAACAATGTAGAGAAACCCCATGTTGCAGAACATAATGAGATTGCTTTACATGTACAACGGGATGTTTATGCTTCTGTTGCTTTAGCTGCTGAACGTGTCTTCAAAAATGTAAATAAAATGTAATGTTGAACTTTTAAAAAAGCGTATTGTGCATATTCACAGATTGCTCCAAGATCTCTGTGTCAGTCATTTGTTACCCACATAAACTCATATTAATGCTCAGAACAGAAGTGCTTCTTTGAGTTGGGCAGGAATTAGCCCGGCTGTTTACATTAGCAGAAAGAACACCGCGCCGCATGAGTGCGCAGATACGAGCGGCTCTCAGACACTGCGACTCCTGCGCTGTCTCACAGTCACGCAGTGTGGAGAGATCATTAACTAAACTACATGTATCCAGTTTGACATGATTCAGGATCTGAGACGCTTGCTGGCCTTTGATGGGAAACTGACGAGGTGATACACTCACTGGTGTTTCAGGGAGAGCGGCTACAGCACACGAATGAGGCTTGACATGTGACGACATGCAACTGTTGAGTTTCAGCTGGAATGTCTGCCGACGGTTTTCTCATTGCTGAAGTCTGGATGATGATGAACCGTCTCCTGAAGTCACGTCTCTAAGTGTAGTATCCAGAGAATGGGGCCAAACACACACTCTCCAGACTTTCTCTCAGCAGTTTGTGCTTCTCATCCCTGCAGGCTCTTGACTCCCGGCGGGTCGTGTTTGTGTAGGACAGAACTCTTCTCTCCCAGAACAGAGATCAGCTTCACATGTCCTGTTGGTTTGTTTGATCTGATAGTGTTGCTGATTGTGTCTGTCTATCTTTGTTTTAATTCCTTCATACTGTCATGTGTAAATATCTGGCAGGAATAGTTACAGGTTCCTTATCAAAAGGTTTTGTGCAATCTTGAAATCTAGAAGAAAAAAATATATTTTTGCAGTTGTGAAATACTAAATTATAAATGTCCTCATTCACTTTAATCAGATTAATATTAAGAATTTGAAAGTACATAGGTTTTTTCTTAGAGGTACATAAAGCTAAATAATGACTAAATAATAATAACGACAAAATAATTTGTGTGTGTGTGTGTGTGTGTGTGTGTGTGTGTGTGTGTGTGTGTATTTGTAGATCAATGTTCTGCACTCAGAAATTAAACTAATCTTAAACTAATTAAACTGAGCTCTTCTTTCAGGATTTCAACAGTTGTAATTGTGCATAAAGACAGTCATGAGATGTATATATGTTCTCACAAGCGCGATCTAAAGCAGTGTTGGGGGATTCTGCTAGTGATAGTCTCATCGGTGACCCCTGCGGTGACCCCTGACCCCTGCAGTGACCCCCGTCGCAGACGCAGGCAGAAACCCATTAATGTCTGCGTCTGCGCAGCTGTTTAACAGAGTCGCTGATCCTCGACTCGTTCCCCGTCTCAGACTCTTAGCGTGAGCTGATGAACATGCCCTGGAGCTTCAGTCAAACATCATCCTGAGTGAAAAAATAACACATCAATAGTGCAAAATCAAATGAAGTACAACAAAGTGAACAAACAAATGAAGCAGTGAACAAACTTTGTCTCTCATATGAAGGAAGGTGAAGATGTTTCTATCACAATATAAAATGCTTCCTTCTAGGAGAAAAATGTAGCGTGATAACGAAGTAAACGATCAGGTATGAGAGGCTAGTGCTGTATCGTGAATAAGTCCCGGCTGAAAGACGTTGTTAGGGCACGATGCGAAGCGGAGTAACCCCCGTCAGCCCGTGACTTATTCACGATACAGCACTAGCCTCTCGTACCTGATTGCTTTTAGAAACAGTTACTACCCACACAATACAAATAATAAAGCCCAAAAAATATGCTCAGGTCCACCATCTGATCTGGATACGGCCCGGATCCGGCTGACTACATCATGAGTTGTGGTCGTGTCTAGGCGCAGGTCCTCCATCTGATCTGGATACGGCCCGGATCCGGCTGACTACATCATGAGTTGTGGTCGTGTCTAGGCGCAGGTCCTCCATCTGATCTGGATACGGCCCGGATCCGGCTGACTACATCATGTGTTGTGGTCGTGTCTAGGTGCAGGTCCTCCATCTGATCTGGATACGGCCCGGATCCGGCTGACTACATCATGTGTTGTGGTCGTGTCTATGCGCATGTCCTCCAACTGTTCTGGATACGGCCCGGATCCGGCTGACTACATCATGAGTTGTGGTCGTGTCTAGGCGCAGGTCCTCCATCTGATCTGGATACGGCCCGGATCCGGCTGACTACATCATGTGTTGTGGTCGTGTCTAGGCGCAGGTCCTCCATCTGATCTGGATACGGCTGGATCCGGCTGACTACATTATGTGTTGTGGTCGTGTCTAGGCGCAGGTCCTCCATCTGATCTGGATACGGCCTGGATCCGGCTGACTACATCATGTGTTGTGGTCGTGTCTAGGCGCAGGTCCTCCATCTGATCTGGATACGGCCGGATCCGGCTGACTACATCATGTGTTGTGGTCGTGTCTAGGCGCAGGTCCTCCATCTGATCTGGATACGGCCCGGATCCGGCTGACTACATCATGAGTTGTGGTCTTGTCTAGGCACAGGTCCTCCATCTGATCTGGATACGGCCCGGATCCGGCTGACTACATCATGTGTTGTGGTCGTGTCTAGGCACATGTCCTACATCTGATCTGGATACGGCCCGTATCCGGCTGATTACATCATGAGTTGTGGTCGTGTCTAGGCGCAGGTCCTCCATCTGATCTGGATACGGCCCGGATCCGGCTGACTACACCATGTGTTGTGGTCGTGTCTAGGCGCAGGTCCTTCATCTGATCTGGATACGGCTGGATCCGGCTGACTACATCATGAGTTGTGGTCTTGTCTAGGCACAGGTCCTTCATCTGATCTGGATACGGCTGGATCCGGCTGACTACATCATGTGTTGTGGTCGTGTCTAGGCACATGTCCTACATCTGATCTGGATACGGCCCGTATCCGGCTGATTACATCATGAGTTGTGGTCGTGTCTAGGCGCAGGTCCTCCATCTGATCTGGATACGGCCCGGATCCGGCTGACTACATCATGTGTTGTGGTCGTGTCTAGGCGCAGGTCCTTCATCTGATCTGGATACGGCCTGGATCCGGCTGACTTCATCATGTGTTGTGGTCGTGTCTAGGTGCAGGTCCTCCATCTGATCTGGATACGGCCCGGATCCGGCTGACTACATCATGTGTTGTGGTCGTGTCTAGGCGCATGTCCTCCATCTGTTCTGGATACGGCCCGGATCCGGCTGACTACATCATGAGTTGTGGTCGTGTCTAGGCGCAGGTCCTCCATCTGATCTGGATACGGCCCGGATCCGGCTGACTACATCATGTGTTGTGGTCGTGTCTAGGCGCAGGTCCTTCATCTGATCTGGATACGGCCTGGATCCGGCTGACTACATCATGTGTTGTGGTCGTGTCTAGGCGCAGGTCCTCCCATCTGATCTGGATACGGCCCGGATCCGGCTGACTACATAATGTGTTGTGGTCGTGTCTAGGCGCAGGTCCTCCATCTGATCTGGATACGGCCCGGATCCGGCTGACTACATCATGTGTTGTGGTCGTGTCTAGGCGCAGGTCCTTCATCTGATCCGGATACGGCTGGATCCGGCTGACTACATCATGAGTTGTGGTCTTGTCTAGGCACAGGTCCTTCATCTGATCTGGATACGGCTGGATCCGGCTGACTACATCATGTGTTGTGGTCGTGTCTAGGCACATGTCCTACATCTGATCTGGATACGGCCCGTATCCGGCTGATTACATCATGAGTTGTGGTCGTGTCTAGGCGCAGGTCCTCCATCTGATCTGGATAACGGCTGGATCCGGCTGACTACATCATGTGTTGTGGTCGTGTCTAGGCACATGTCCTCCATCTGATCTGGATACGGCCCGGATATGGCTGACTACATCATGTGTTGTGATCGTGTCTAGGCTCAGGTCCTCCATCTGATCTGGATACGGCTGGATCCGGCTGACTACATCATGAGTTGTGGTCTTGTCTAGGCACAGGTCCTTCATCCGATCTGGATACGGCTGGATCCGGCTGACTACATCATGAGTTGTGGTCGTGTCTAGACGCAAGTCCTCCATCTGATCTGGATACGGCCCGGATCCGGCTGACTACATCATGTGTTGTGGTCGTGTCTAGGCGCATGTCCTCCGTCTGATCTGGATACGGCCCGGATCCGGCTGACTACATCATGTGTTGTGGTCGTGTCTAGGTGCAGGTCCTCCATCTGATCTGGATACGGCCTGGATCCGGCTGACTATATCATGAGTTGTGGTCGTGTCTAGGCGCAGGTCCTCCATCTGATCTGGATACGGCCCGTATCCGACTGACTACATCATGTGTTGTGGTCATGTCAAGGTGCAGGTCCTCCATCTGATCTGGATACGGCCCGGATCCGGCTGACTACATCATGTGTTGTGGTCGTGTCTAGGCGCATGTCCTCCATCTGATCTGGATACGGCCCGGATCCGGCTGATTACATCATGTGTTGTGGTCGTGTCTAGGCGCATGTCCTCCATCTGATCTGGATACGGCCCGGATCCAGCTGACTACATCATGTGTTGTGGTCGTGTCTAGGCGCATGTCCTCCATCTGTTCTGGATACGGCCCGGATCCGGCTGACTACATCATGTGTTGTGGTCGTGTCTAGGCGCAGGTCCTCCATCTGATCTGGATACGGCTGGATCCGGCTGACTACATCATGTGTTGTGGTCGTGTCTAGGCGCAGGTCCTCCATCTGATCTGGATACGGCCAGGATCCGGCTGACTACATCATGTGTTGTGGTCGTGTCTAGGCGCATGTCCTCCATCTGTTCTGGATACGGCCCGGATCCGGCTGACTACATCATGTGTTGTGGTCGTGTCTAGGCACATGTCCTCCATCTGATCTGGATACGGCCCGTATCCGGCTGACTACATCATGTGTTGTGGTCGTGTCTAGGTGCAGGTCCTCCATCTGATCTAGATACGGCCCGGATCAGGCTGACTACATCATGTATTGTGGTCGTGTCTAGGCGCAGGTCCTCCATCTGATCTGGATACGGCCCGCATCCGGCTGACTACATCATGTGTTGTGGTCGTGTCTAGGTGCAGGTCCTCCATCTGATCTGGATATGGCCCGAATCCGGCTGACTACATCATGAGTTGTGGTCGTGTCTAGGCGCAGGTCCTCCTTCTGATCTGGATACGGCCCGGATCCGGCTGACTACATCATGAGTTGTGGTCGTATCTAGGTGCAGGTCCTCCATCTGATCTGGATACGGCCCGGATCCGACTGACTTCATCATGAGTTGTGGTCGTGTCAAGGTGCAGGTCCACCATCTGATCTGGATACGGCCCGGATCCGGCTGACTACATCATGTGTTGTGGTCGTGTCTAGACACAGGTCCTCCATCTGATCTGGATACGGCCCGGATCCGGCTGACTACATCATGTGTTGTGGTCGTATCTAGGTGCAGGTCCTCCATCTGATCTGGATTCGGCCCGGATCCGACTGACTTCATCATGAGTTGTGGTCGTGTCTAGGTGCATTTCCTCCATCTGATCTGGATCCGGCCCGGATCCGGCTGACTACATCATGTGTTGTGGTCGTGTCTAGACACAGGTCCTCCATCTGATCTGGATACGGCCGGATCCGGCTGACTACATCATGAGTTGTTGTCGTATCTAGGCGCAGGTCCTCCATCTGATCTGGATACGGCCCGGATCCGGCTGACTACATCATGTGTTGTGGTCGTGTCTAGGTGCATTTCCTCCATCTGATCTGGATCCGGCCCGGATCCGGCTGACTACATCATGTGTTGTGGTCGTGTCTAGACACAGGTCCTCCATCTGATCTGGATACGGCCGGATCCGGCTGACTACATCATGAGTTGTTGTCGTATCTAGGTGCAGGTCCTCCATCTGATCTGGATAAGGCTGGATCCGGCTGACTACATCATGTGTTGTAGTCGTGTCTAGGCGCAGGTCCTCCATCTGATCTGGATAACGGCTGGATCCGGCTGACTACATCATGTGTTGTGGTCGTGTCTAGGCGCAGGTCCTCCATCTGATCTGGATACGGCCCGGATCCGGCTGACTACATCATGTGTTGTGGTCGTGTCTAGGCGCATGTCCTCCGTCTGATCTGGATACGGCCCGGATCCGGCTGACTACATCATGTGTTGTGGTCGTGTCTAGGTGCAGGTCCTCCATCTGATCTGGATACGGCCTGGATCCGGCTGACTACATCATGAGTTGTGGTCGTGTCTAGGCGCAGGTCCTCCATCTGATCTGGATACGGCCCGTATCCGGCTGACTACATCATGTGTTGTGGTCGTGTCTAGGCGCAGGTCCTCCATCTGATCTGGATACGGCCCGGATCCGGCTGACTACATCATGTGTTGTGGTCGTGTCTAGGCGCATGTCTTCCGTCTGATCTGGATACGGCCCGGATCCGGCTGACTACATCATGTGTTGTGGTCGTGTCTAGGTGCAGGTCCTCCATCTGATCTGGATACGGCCTGGATCCGGCTGACTACATCATGTGTTGTGGTCGTGTCTAGGCGCAGGTCCTCCATCTGATCTGGATACGGCCCGTATCCGGCTGACTACATCATGTGTTGTGGTCATGTCAAGGTGCAGGTCCTCCATCTGATCTGGATACGGCCCGGATCCGGCTGACTACATCATGTGTTGTGGTCGTGTCTAGGCGCATGTCCTCCATCTGATCTGGATACGGCCCGGATCCGGCAGATTACATCATGTGTTGTGGTCGTGTCTAGGCGCAGATCCTCCATCTGATCTGGATACGGCCCGGATCCGGCTGATTACATCATGTGTTGTGGTCGTGTCTAGGCGCAGGTCCTCCATCTGATCTGGATACGGCCCGGATCCGGCTGATTACATCATGTGTTGTGGTCGTGTCTAGGCGCATGTCCTCCATCTGATCTGGATACGGCCCGGATCCGGCTGATTACATCATGTGTTGTGGTCGTGTCTAGGCGCATGTCCTCCATCTGTTCTGGATACGGCCCGGATCCGGCTGACTACATCATGTGTTGTGGTCGTGTCTAGGCGCAGGTCCTCCATCTGATCTGGATACGGCCCGGATCCGGCTGACTACATCATGTGTTGTGGTCGTATCTAGGTGCAGGTCCTCCATCTGATCTGGATTCGGCCCGGATCCGGCTGACTACATCATGTGTTGTGGTCGTGTCTAGGTGCATTTCCTCCATCTGATCTGGATCCGGCCCGGATCCGGCTGACTACATCATGTGTTGTGGTCGTGTCTAGACACAGGTCCTCCATCTGATCTGGATACGGCCGGATCCGGCTGACTACATCATGAGTTGTTGTCGTATCTAGGCGCAGGTCCTCCATCTGATCTGGATACGGCCCGGATCCGGCTGACTACATCATGTGTTGTGGTCGTGTCTAGGCGTAGGTCCTCCATCTGATCTGGATACGGCCCGGATCCGGCTGACTACATCATGAGTTGTGATCGTGTCTAGGCGCAGGTCCTCCATCTGATCTGGATACGGCCCGGATCCGGCTGACTACATCATGTGTTGTGGTCGTGTCTAGACGCAGGTCCTCCATCTGATCTGGATACGGCCCGGATCCGGCTGACTACATCATGAGTTGTGGTCGTGTCTAGGCGCAGGTCCTCCATCTGATCTGGATACGGCCCGGATCCGGCTGACTACATCATGTGTTGTGGTCGTGTCTAGGCGCAGGTCCTCCATCTGATCTGGATACGGCCGGATCCGGCCGACTACATCATGTGTTGTGGTCGCGTCTAGGCGCAGGTCCTCCATCTGATCTGGATACGGCCGGATCCGGCTGACTACATCATGTGTTGTGGTCGTGTCTATAGGCGCAGGTCCTCCATCTGATCTGGATACGGCCGGATCCGGCCGACTACATCATGTGTTGTGGTCGCGTCTAGGCGCAGGTCCTCCATCTGATCTGGATACGGCCGGATCCGGCTGACTACATCATGTGTTGTGGTCGTGTCTAGGCACAGGTCCTCCATCTGATCTGGATACGGCCCGGATCCGGCTGACTACATCATGTGTTGTGGTCGTGTCTAGGCACAGGTCCTCCATCTGATCTGGATACGGCCCGGATCCGGCTGACTACATCATGTGTTGTGGTCGTGTCTAGGCGCAGGTCCTCCATCTGATCTGGATACGGCCCGGATCCGGCTGACTACATCATGTGTTGTGATCGTGTCTAGGCGCAGGTCCTCCATCTGATCTGGATACGGCCCGGATCCGGCTGACTACATCATGTGTTGTGGTCGTGTCTAGGCGCAGGTCCTCCATCTGATCTGGATACGGCCCGGATCCGGCTGACTACATCATGTGTTGTGGTCGTGTCTAGGCGCAGGTCCTCCATCTGATCTGGATACGGCCCGGATCCGGCTGACTACATCATGTGTTGTGGTCGTGTCTAGGCGCAGGTCCTCCATCTGATCTGGATACGGCCCGGATCCGGCTGACTACATCATGTGTTGTGGTCGTGTCTAGGCGCAGGTCCTCCATCTGATCTGGATACGGCCGGATCCGGCTGACTACATCATGTGTTGTGGTCGTGTCTAGGCGCAGGTCCTCCATCTGATCTGGATACGGCCCGGATCCGGCTGACTACATCATGTGTTGTGGTCGCGTCTAGGCGCAGGTCCTCCATCTGATCTGGATAAGGCCCGGATCCGGCTGACTACATCATGTGTTGTGGTCGTGTCTAGACGCAGGTCCTCCATCTGATCTGGATAAGGCCCGGATCCGGCTGACTACATCATGTGTTGTGGTCGTGTCTAGGCGCAGGTCCTCCATCTGATCTGGATACGGCTGGATCCGGCTGACTACATCATGTGTTGTGGTCGCGTCTAGGCGCAGGTCCTCCATCTGATCTGGATACGGCCCGGATCCGGCTGACTACATCATGTGTTGTGGTCGCGTCTAGGCGCAGGTCCTCCATCTGATCTGGATACGGCCGGATCCGGCTGACTACATCATGTGTTGTGGTCGTGTCTAGGTGCAGGTCCTCCATCTGATCTGGATACGGCCGGATCCGGCCGACTACATCATGTGTTGTGGTCGCGTCTAGCCGCAGGTCCTCCATCTGATCTGGATACGGCCGGATCCAGCTGACTACATCATGTGTTGTGGTCGTGTCTAGGCGCAGGTCCTCCATCTGATCTGGATACGGCCCGGATCCGGCTGATTACATCATGTGTTGTGGTCGTGTCTAGCCGCAGGTCCTCCATCTGATCTGGATACGGCCCAGATCCGGCTGACTACATCATGTGTTGTGGTCGTGTCTAGGCGCAGGTCCTCCATCTGATCTGGATACGGCCCGGATCCGGCTGACTACATCATGTGTTGTGGTCGTGTCTAGGCGTAGGTCCTCCATCTGATCTGGATACGGCCCGGATCCGGCTGACTACATCATGTGTTGTGGTCGTGTCTAGGCGCAGGTCCTCCATCTGATCTGGATACGGCCCGGATCCGGCTGACTACTTCATGTGTTGTGGTCGTGTCTAGGCGCAGGTCCTCCATCTGATCTGGATACGGCCGGATCCGGCCGACTACATCATGTGTTGTGGTCGTGTCTAGACGCAGGTCCTCCATCTGATCTGGATACGGCCCGGATCCGGCTGACTACATCATGTGTTGTGGTCGTGTCTAGGCGTAGGTCCTCCATCTGATCTGGATACGGCCCGGATCCGGCTGACTACATCATGTGTTGTGATCGTGTCTAGGCGCAGGTCCTCCATCTGATCTGGATACGGCCCGGATCCGGCTGACTACATCATGTGTTGTGGTCGTGTCTAGACGCAGGTCCTCCATCTGATCTGGATACGGCCCGGATCCGGCTGACTACATCATGAGTTGTGGTCGTGTCTAGGCGCAGGTCCTCCATCTGATCTGGATACGGCCCGGATCCGGCTGACTACATCATGTGTTGTGGTCGTGTCTAGGCGCAGGTCCTCCATCTGATCTGGATACGGCCGGATCCGGCCGACTACATCATGTGTTGTGGTCGCGTCTAGGCGCAGGTCCTCCATCTGATCTGGATACGGCCGGATCCGGCTGACTACATCATGTGTTGTGGTCGTGTCTATAGGCGCAGGTCCTCCATCTGATCTGGATACGGCCGGATCCGGCCGACTACATCATGTGTTGTGGTCGCGTCTAGGCGCAGGTCCTCCATCTGATCTGGATACGGCCGGATCCGGCTGACTACATCATGTGTTGTGGTCGTGTCTAGGCACAGGTCCTCCATCTGATCTGGATACGGCCCGGATCCGGCTGACTACATCATGTGTTGTGGTCGTGTCTAGGCACAGGTCCTCCATCTGATCTGGATACGGCCCGGATCCGGCTGACTACATCATGTGTTGTGGTCGTGTCTAGGCGCAGGTCCTCAATCTGATCTGGATACGGCCCGGATCCGGCTGACTACATCATGTGTTGTGATCGTGTCTAGGCGCAGGTCCTCCATCTGATCTGGATACGGCCCGGATCCGGCTGACTACATCATGTGTTGTGGTCGTGTCTAGGCGCAGGTCCTCCATCTGATCTGGATACGGCCCGGATCCGGCTGACTACATCATGTGTTGTGGTCGTGTCTAGGCGCAGGTCCTCCATCTGATCTGGATACGGCCCGGATCCGGCTGACTACATCATGTGTTGTGGTCGTGTCTAGGCGCAGGTCCTCCATCTGATCTGGATACGGCCCGGATCCGGCTGACTACATCATGTGTTGTGGTCGTGTCTAGGCGCAGGTCCTCCATCTGATCTGGATACGGCCGGATCCGGCTGACTACATCATGTGTTGTGGTCGTGTCTAGGCGCAGGTCCTCCATCTGATCTGGATACGGCCCGGATCCGGCTGACTACATCATGTGTTGTGGTCGCGTCTAGGCGCAGGTCCTCCATCTGATCTGGATAAGGCCCGGATCCGGCTGACTACATCATGTGTTGTGGTCGTGTCTAGACGCAGGTCCTCCATCTGATCTGGATAAGGCCCGGATCCGGCTGACTACATCATGTGTTGTGGTCGTGTCTAGGCGCAGGTCCTCCATCTGATCTGGATACGGCTGGATCCGGCTGACTACATCATGTGTTGTGGTCGCGTCTAGGCGCAGGTCCTCCATCTGATCTGGATACGGCCCGGATCCGGCTGACTACATCATGTGTTGTGGTCGCGTCTAGGCGCAGGTCCTCCATCTGATCTGGATACGGCCGGATCCGGCTGACTACATCATGTGTTGTGGTCGTGTCTAGGTGCAGGTCCTCCATCTGATCTGGATACGGCCGGATCCGGCCGACTACATCATGTGTTGTGGTCGCGTCTAGCCGCAGGTCCTCCATCTGATCTGGATACGGCCGGATCCGGCTGACTACATCATGTGTTGTGGTCGTGTCTAGGCGCAGGTCCTCCATCTGATCTGGATACGGCCCGGATCCGGCTGATTACATCATGTGTTGTGGTCGTGTCTAGCCGCAGGTCCTCCATCTGATCTGGATACGGCCCGGATCCGGCTGACTACATCATGTGTTGTGGTTGTGTCTAGACGCAGGTCCTCCATCTGATCTGGATACGGCCCAGATCCGGCTGACTACATCATGTGTTGTGGTCGTGTCTAGGCGCAGGTCCTCCATCTGATCTGGATACGGGCGGATCCGGCTGACTACATCATGTGTTGTGGTCGTGTCTAGGTGCAGGTCCTCCATCTGATCTGGATACGGCCCGGATCCGGCTGAATACATCATGTGTTGTGGTCGTGTCTAGGCGCAGGTCCTCCATCTGATCTGGATACGGCCCGGATCCGGCTGACTACATCATGTGTTGTGGTCGTGTCTAGGTGCAGGTCCTCCATCTGATCTGGATACGGCCGGATCCGGCTGACTACATCATGTGTTGTGGTCGTGTCTAGGCGCAGGTCCTCCGTCTGATAACACACACACACTCACACACACTTCAGGTCTGTCTGTCATTATATAAACTCTGACCTGCATGTCTCATTTTCTCCTCATGGATCTCAACCAGATCTCAACAGATATTCATTATCAACGAAACAAGACAATATTACTGCGATAAAACAATGAAACCTGAAAACAGTGTTATCATAAACCTCAACACTGGTTTAACTGGACTGGCAGAACTAGCAGAAAACACAGCAGATCCAGATCAGAGACGCTCTGGATGATGAACTGAATGAGGATAAAGGGGGAAAATCAATGTGTGGTTATTATTGGAGAAGCTGCAGTGAGTCTGAAATCCCATCCGTTCCCTGCAGGACAACAGAAGAAGATGATGATGGAAAAACATCAGATCAGAAACACACTCATTGTGTGTGTGTGTGTGCGTGTGCGTGTGTGTGTGTGACAAAATGTCCCACAAAGTAGGCAATATCTGAAAACCTTGTCCTTGTAGGGACATTTTTTGTCCCCATGAGGAAAACAGCTTATAAATCAAATGTGATGTTTTTTTGAACATGTAAAATTGTGTGTGTGTGCAGCACCACCAGCTCGACGGCCAGCAGCTGTGACACTGACTTCTCTAAGGAAGACGAGCAGCGTCTGAAGGATTACGTGCAGCATCTGAAGAACGATCGAGCCGCTGTGAAGCTCACCATGCTGGATCTGGAGAGTGTGTACATCGACCCGCTCGTCGAGCTCAAGCCCAGAGGAGACTCACACAGACTCGACCTGGAGAACGCCGTGCTCATGCAGGAGCTCATGGCCATGAAGGTGACACACACACACTCACACACACACTCACACACACACACGCATTCACTCTCACACACACACACACACCACTCACAAAGGCTCGACCTGGAGAACGCTGTGCATCATGCAGGAGCACATGGCCATGAAGGTGACACACACACACACACACACACACACACACACTAACCCGACCCCTAAACCTACACATCACACACACCACTCACACAGACTCGACCTGGAGAACGCCGTGCTCATGCAGGAGCTCATGGCCATGAAGGTGACACACACACACACACACACACACACACACACACACTAACCCGACCCCTAAACCTACACATCACACACACCACTCACACAGACTCGACCTGGAGAACGCCGTGCTCATGTAGGAGCTCATGGCCATGGTGGTGACACACACACACACACACACACAGACGCACACAGCATTCTTTAAAATAATTTTAATAATACATGCAAAATGTTTTATTTGTATTATTTTAAAATAATTTAATTTACTTTTGTTATACAAAATATATAATTTTCTAATTTCTTTGCTAAGTTTTTTATTTTTTATATATATTTTGTATTTGTTCTTAAAATCGTTTATTTACATTTTAATTGATTTATATTTAATTTTTAGAAAGCATATTATTTTTGTGCTATTAAAATATAATTCATATTTGTCATATTTTCATAACTTATATTCATTCTTATATTGAATTGTTTTTTCATTTAAATTATTTTATTTCTATTTTAAAACAATATTTGTATTTTTCATGTCATCATAATATTTCATATATTTTTAGAAATATAATTCATATTTTCACATGTCATACTTTTAGTTAGTGATTTATTTTGATTATTTAAATTTTTTACTTTTGTTGAAAAATTATATTAATATTTTCTTAATGTGTGCGTGTGTGTGTGTGCATGTGTGTGTGCGTGCGTGTATGTGTGTGTGTGTGTGTGCATGTGTGTGCGCAGGAGGAGATGGCGGAGCTCAAGGCTCATCTGTATCTGCTGGAGAAGGAGAAGAAGGCTCTGGAGCTGAAGTTGAGCACGCGTGAGGCGCAGGAACAGGCGTATCTGGTGCACATCGAGCTCCTGAAGTCTGAGGTGGAGGAGCATCAGGAACAGAGACGCCGATCACTCAACTCCAGCGCTGGAGGAGAACACACGAGTGCCAAGGTACACAACAACTACACAATCAGTGTCAACAACGATTCAACCAAATCATTCTGTGACTCGGGCGTTTCAGAACCAGATGCTGCGATGCCATTGGTCCGCTGGTTAGTCTAGTTATCCAATCTTCTTTGCGCATCAAGGGATTTTTTCAGTAAATGTGTTTCCATTCCCTTAATCGAGCACATACATTCTTTATGCATTTTTTTTATGATTTATGCACATCTTGCAGTTTCCATCCAGCATTTTTTATGCAATATTTCGAAATGCGTCTGTCTATCTATCTATCTATCTATCTATCTATCTATCTATCTGTCTGTCTGTTTATCTGTCTGTCTGTCTATCTATCTGTCTGTCTATCTATCTGTCTGTCTCTCTCTGTCTGTCTGTCTATCTGTCTGTCTGTCTCTGTCTGTCTATCTATCTATCTATCTATCTATCTATCTATCTGTCTGTCTGTTTATCTGTCTGTCTGTCTATCTATCTGTCTGTCTATCTGTCTGTCTGTCTGTCTCTGTCTGTCTATCTATCTTCTGTCTGTCTATCTATCTGTCTGTCTATCTTCTATCTGTCTGTCTATCTATCTGTCTGTCTATCTTCTATCTGTCTGTCTATCTTCTATCTGTCTGTCTATCTTCTGTCTGTCTGTCTGTCTGTCTGTTTATCTGTCTGTCTATCTTCTATCTGTCTGTCTGTCTATCTATCTATCTGTTTATCTATTTATCTGTCTGTCTGTCTGTTTATCTGTCTGTCTGTCTATCTGTCTGCCTGTCTCTCTCTCTGTCTGTCTGTCTATCTTCTATCTGTCTGTCTGTCTGTCTGTCTGTCTGTCTCTGTCTGTCTATCTATCTATCTATCTATCTATCTGTCTGTCTGTTTATCTGTCTGTCTGTCTATCTATCTGTCTGTCTATCTGTCTGTCTGTCTGTCTCTGTCTGTCTATCTATATTCTGTCTGTCTATCTATCTGTCTGTCTATCTTCTATCTGTCTGTCTATCTATCTGTCTGTCTATCTTCTATCTGTCTGTCTATCTTCTATCTGTCTGTCTATCTTCTGTCTGTCTGTCTGTCTGTTTATCTGTCTGTCTATCTTCTATCTGTCTGTCTGTCTATCTATCTATCTGTTTATCTATTTATCTGTCTATCTGTCTGTTTATCTGTCTGTCTGTCTATCTGTCTGCCTGTCTCTCTCTCTGTCTGTCTATCTATCTGTCTGTCTGTCTATCTTCTATCTGTCTGTCTGTCTGTCTGTCTATCTTCTATCTGTCTGTCTGTCTATCTATCTATCTGTTTATCTATTTATCTGTCTGCCTGTCTCTCTCTATCTATCTGTCTGTCTATCTGTCTGTCTGTCTGTCTGTCTATCTATCTATCTATCTGTCTGTCTATCTTCTATCTGTTTATCTATTTATCTGTCTGTCTGTCTGTTTATCTGTCTGTCTATCTTTCTGTCTGTCTGTCTATTTATCTGTCTATCTTCTGTCTGTCTGTCTATCTATCTATCTGTCTGTCTATCTATCTATCTGTTTATCTATTTATCTGTCTGCCTGTCTCTCTCTCTGTCTGTCTGTCTATCTGTCTGTCTGTCTGTCTGTCTGTCTGTCTATCTATCTGTCTGTCTATCTATCTGTCTGTCTGTCTGTCTGTTTATCTGTCTGTCTATCTTTCTGTCTGTCTGTCTATCTATCTATCTGTTTATCTATTTATCTGTCTGTCTGTCTGTTTATCTGTCTGTCTATCTTTCTGTCTGTCTGTCTATTTATCTGTCTATCTTCTGTCTGTCTATCTTCTATCTGTCTTTCTATCTATCTGTCTGTCCTATCTTCTGTCTGTCTGTCTATCTATCTATCTGTCTGTCTATCTATCTATCTGTTTATCTATTTATCTGTCTGCCTGTCTCTCTCTCTGTCTGTCTGTCTGTCTGTCTGTTTATCTGTCTGTCTATCTGTCTGTTTATCTGTCTGTCTATCTTTCTGTCTGTCTGTCTGTCTGTCTGTCTATCTATCTATCTGTTTATCTATTTATCTGTCTGTCTGTCTGTTTATCTGTCTGTCTATCTTTCTGTCTGTCTGTCTATTTATCTGTCTATCTTCTGTCTGTCTATCTTCTATCTGTCTTTCTATGTCTGTCTATCTGTCTGTTAAATAATAGTTAAATATGCAAATTGAACTGTTTAGTTTAAATAATTATTATTTGGATATGGAAATTGGAGAGGAAGTTGAGCTCTAAAAGCAACGTGTGTGTGTGTGTGTGTGTGTGTGTGTGTGTGTGTGTGTGTGTGTGTGTGTGTGTGTGTGTGTGTGTGTGTGTGTGTGTGTGTGTGTGTGTGTGTGCGCGCAGGACTCGGGAGATTCTCCAGCGATCAGTCTGTGTGATCTGAGGAGTTTGAGTGACAGTGATCTCGCAGCGGAGCTCACCGGCGCCCTCAGGAGGTCAGCACACTCATTTCACATCTAATAATAATAGACAAATATTACAAATAATTTAAAAAAGAAAAGAGTTAGCACTTTTTTTTCTTTTTTTGAGTATCATATTTGATCAAGTATCATACAGACTTTTATGGCATATATATAGTATGAAATAATGAGAATATGGATTAAATGGATTAAAACAGCTCTATTTTATTTCAGAGACTCAAACTGAGCAAAAATATGCAATTTGCTGCAGATGCTGATATTAATATGACAAAAAAATAAGATGAAATTCTGATGCTTGTGATGTAAATCAATGAGATGTTATAACTGTACAGCAGATACTGACATAAAATGCATATCAATATCTGCCAATAATATGACTTAGTAAGATGATATTATAATCCTTAGTTTTATGATCAAAGCTCTGTAGTTTTAAAACATAATGCAATGATGATTGAAATATGAACAAATAAACCTTTCTCCAAAGCCTGACATCATATTTGATACTCGATATAAAAAAATAAATTAAAAAAAGATGTCTGGATAATTAAGTAAACGTTCAGTACAGTAAGTGTTCGTGACAATATTAAAGTTTTTATGTTTACTTGATAAAAATCATTAAAAATTTTACAGCAAAAGAACTGTGGGTAAAATTAATCAAATATATTTTCTCTTTTTTTGTGTGTACAATGGTTTCTTTTTTTGTAATATTTTTTTTTAATATATTTTTCTTTTTTTAGCTTTAATTTCATTTTAATTGATTTATTTCAGTTTTAGTAATTTACCTTATTTTCAAGTTGCCACTGCAAGTTTTACATATAATATTAATATTTTATTAGTTAAAGTAACAGCAAGTAGCTTGTG
>JARPMJ010000888.1:132500-177500 GCA_033366665.1 Phoxinus dragarum | reverse complement strand
AATAAACATTATAGAACTAAAACATTAATATTGTCTTCGAGGCGAGGACACCAGAGGGGTAAACTGCGCCAGTGAGCGTCTAAATGAACATGAACTAAGATTGATGAATGCAGTTATTGTTCGTTGTTAGTCCATTACTCATTTAGTTGCAACCGTGTAAATCTTAATATTTATGTCAAATTTCATATAATATCTGTCAATCTTTTGATCATCGTTGTCAAAGTTTCTGTTTCACATTCTGCTGTTCCAAACTCAGTCTTCCTTCAGAGAACTTCATTCGTTCACATGGAAATAAGATTTTGTTTTCCTTTTCCTGATCAGCCAGACTAATGCAAATTCCAAGAATTTTTTATAAAGTGCTTTTTTTTTTTTACAAAGTGCAATGCATTAAAAAAAAAGAGTAATTATGAATATGAACATCTCAATTTTTTTTGTTTTGATAATTTTTCATCTGAATTTTTTTTAGACTGGAAAATGACCTTGTGTGGATGTTCTGATGTCTGGGTTTGCATGTATAATCACAGCATCTGCAAATCTCACGATTCTTCCGTTTCTGCAAAACCAGGTTTGACTGTCATCAACTCTACAGACGCACTTTCACCGCATTGCCTTGAGTTTTCTTTCCTCCGGCTGGACATCCAGACCTCAGAGTCCAGCTTTATACGATATTGCACCGTTTACACGCTCAGCGACTCACGACCTTTAACCTCGTATTGGTTATTATGCATACATGGTTTTCATTCATATCACTAATGACACTGACTTTTAAGTGCTGAACATTTGGTGAAATATTCAATGCAATAGAAATGTTTGAGTGCCGATCCATCAGCCCGTAGACAGATGTGATACAATAATCCATAAAGCATAATCCTGCAGGACGACACATGAGCAACGATCGACATCATAATAAAGATCAAACCATTAGAGAGAAGATTTAACGAATATGAGATGCTTGATCTTCCGTTTATGAGAAGTATATTCATATCCTGGCTGGAGAAAATATAAAGGGGTTTGTGAATTGTACTTTATTTGCACAGATCTGTTTATGAATCAAATCTTTGCAATCGTTTTGTTTTATTTTAATACAGAATGTATTTGTTTATATAATAAAGAAATAATGCAACACTTCATGTGAATCCTCCCTTTATTCCCTGCGCTTGTTTGAAGACAGTCATTTATTTATTCTATTATTACAGATGTATTTCTATTATTACAGATGTATTTCTATTATTCCAGATATATTTCTATTATTCTAGATTCTATTACAGATGTATTTCTATTACAGATGTATTTCTATTATTCCAGACGTATTTCTATTATTCTAGATTCTATTACAGATGTATTACTATTATACCAGATATATTTCTATTATTCTAGATTCTATTACAGATGTATTTCTATTATTCCAGATATATTTCTATTATTACAGATGTATTTCTATTATTCCAGATATATTTCTATTATTACAGATGTATTTCTATTATTCTAGATTCTATTGCAGATGTATTTCTATTATTCCAGATATATTTCTATTATTACAGATGTATTTCTATTATTCTAGATTCTATTACAGATGTATTTCTATTAATCCAGATGTATTTCTATTATTCTAGATTCTATTACAGATGTATTTCTATTATTCAGATGTATTTCTATTATTACAGATGTATTTCTATTATTCAGATGTATTTCTATTATTACAGATGTATTTCTATTATTACAGATGTATTTCTATTATTCCAGATATATTTCTATTATGCTAGATTCTATTACAGATGTATTTCTATTATTACAGATGTATTTCTATTATTCCAGACGTATTTCTATTATTCTAGATTCTATTATAGATGTATTATTATTATACCAGATATATTTCTATTATTCTAGATTCTATTACAGATGTATTTCTATTATTCCAGATATATTTCTATTATTACAGATGTATTTCTATTATTCTAGATTCTATTGCAGATGTATTTCTATTATTCAGATATATTTCTATTATTACAGATGTATTTCTATTATTCTAGATTCTATTACAGATGTATTTCTATTAATCCAGATGTATTTCTATTATTCTAGATTCTATTACAGATGTATTTCTATTATTCAGATGTATTTCTATTATTACAGATGTATTTCTATTATTCTAGATTCTATTACAGATGTATTTCTATTTTTACAGATGTATTTCTATTATTCTAGAATCTATTACAGACATATTTCTATTATTCTAGATTCTATTACAGATGTATTTCTATTATTCCTGATGTATTTCTATTATTCTAGATTCTATTACAGATGTATTTCTATTATTCCAGATGTATTTCTATTATTACAGATGTATTTCTATTATTCTAGATTCTATTACAGATGTATTTCTATTATCCAGATGTATTTCTATTATTCCAGATGTATTTCTATTATACCAGATGTATTTCTATTATTCAGATTCTATTACAGATGTATTTCTATTATTCTAGATTCTATTACAGACATTTCTATTATACTAGATGTATTTCTATTAATCCAGATGTATTTCTATTAATCCAGATATATTTATATTATTCTAGATTCTATTACAGATATATTTCTATTATCCCAGATGTATTTCCATTATTCTAGATTCTATTAATCCAGATGTATTTCTATTATGCCAGATATATTTCTATTATTACAGATGTATTTCTATTATTCTAGATTCTATTACAGATATATTTCTATTAATGCCAGATGTATTTCTATTATTCTATTTTCTATTGCAGATGTATTTCTATTATTATAGATATATTTCTATTATTACAGATGTATTTCTATTATTCTAGATTCTATTACAGATGTATTTCTATTATGCCAGATGTATTTCTATTATTCTAGATTCTAATCCAGATGTATTTCTATTATACCAGATGTATTTCTATTAATCCAGATGTATTTCTATTATTCTAGATTCTATTTCAGATATATTTCTATTATCCCAGATGTATTTCCATTATTCTAGATTCTATTAATCCAGATGTATTTCTATTATTCCAGATATATTTCTATTATTACAGATGTATTTCTATTATTCTAGTTTCTATTACAGATGTATTTCTATTATGCCAGATGTATTTCTATTATGCTAAATTCTATTGCAGATGTATTTCTATTATTATAGATATATTTCTATTATTACAGATGTATTTCTATTATTCTAGATTCTATTACAGATGTATTTCTATTAATCCAGATGTATTTCCATTATTCTAGATTCTATTATGCCAGATGTATTTCTATTATTCCAGATATATTTCTATTATTCTAGATTCTATTACAGATGTATTTCTATTAATCCAGATGTATTTCTATTATTCTAGAATATATTAATCCAGATTCTATTAGATATATATTTCTATTTCTATATTCTAGATGATATTATTCCAGATGTATGTATATATTCTAGATTTATTTATATTAAATTCAGATGTATTTCTATTAATCCAGCAGTATTTCTATTAATCCAGATGTATTTCCATTATTCTAGATTATATTATGTCAGATGTATTTATATTATTACAGATTTTCTATTAATCCAGATGTGCTTCTATTATTCCAGATGTGACACCTTTGAATGTTCAAAATGTTTTTTACAATGTTTTTAACTCTTGCTGGTTGTATTTTGCTTCTCAGAGTTTGTTTGGCTGTGCAGCTTCTAAATCTAAATGACTGTAGGCTAATGTCTGCATCAGACCCGCTCGACTCCTCCTCCTCCGTGTCTGTCTTGCTGCGGGTGTTATCAGGGTCATCAGTGTCTTCTTCTCCCTGTACAATCTTCAGCACATTCTGATCATCAGTTGTTTCCTGAATCTATTCATGTTATTCTCACTACAATAAAGTTAAAATAACCTAAAATAGGATCAACATATGATATCAACATCTTGTTTTAGTGACAGGAATGCAACACAGTTTTAAAAGGCATTTCATTAACAATGTAATTAATTTTGACATTTTATGTTTACATTTATTAAAATATGCTTTGAAATGAGCATCAGAAAATGCATAATAAATTAATTGAGCAGCTCATTGCCATTTTATCGTAATGTGACACATCCGTCACATCAAAACTGCACCTACTGTTTTAAGGTTAACAGCCCGATCTGACGTAAGTCACCACAATATTTTCGTAACTTGTTTTATTTCAACATGTTCAAGAAATGTATTAAAATCAGGTGAAGTGTAATCTAGAATATGTTATTAAAAAATTAGAATTGTTGCATGGGTTGAAACACCTTTAGTAACAAAAACAAGTTTTTTTAAAAATTGCTGACACTGCAACATGTGCTAACCAGACAGGCCATCATTTTGGAAATGTTACCATGACAACAAAAATGCACACATTGTCACATGACTGAACCTGGGTGTTCCTTATATGTCACTAAGGGACTTCCTGAGCTGAAAGTGAGGAAGGGGTTAATGACAGTTTATCATGAAACATTCCTTAGAAAAACATGCACTGATAAATCATGCATGCGGCATTCGTATCATACCTTCTAAGTACGTCACGTTTCAAATGAAAAAAGAAAATATAAAATCATCGTGTCTATAAGTTTGAAACATTGCTATTTTAAATGTTTTTGAAAGTCTCTTTTGCTCTTCAAGACTGATGGAAAAATACAGAACAAACCATGAATATTACAATGTTAAACAGCTGTTTACTATGTGAATATATAGTAAAGTATGTAGCAAATTAGCTCTTTTATTAAAAATATATAATAATACTGCTTATTAATAAACCTCAGTTTGAAAATGTCCAATATTTGCAGTGTACACGTCTTTGAAGAACATTGTGAGGTGATGTGTGGAGTAGCGATTGACGACTTCACTTGGAGATTTATGGATCTTTGTTTCAAGCTCATTTGCATATGCAGCTGGATTAGTTGCTGATGAAGAAACTATGAAAGATTCTTGTAATATGAATATGTTGCACAGCTATCGACAGATCATATACACAATCATATCGATCTTCAAAGCACCCATCATGGTGAAGGTTACACTGACCGTTGGTTCTATCATAAAATACATCATACCCAAAAATAATAATAATAATAATAGAATTAAAAGACACTACACAAGACAGTAAATCATTCACACGATGTTCTGGGATGCATGTTCATTTATAGATCAGATAGTCTATAAATTAATGCAGGAAAGTGTTTTAAAGTCAGCTTAATCTTTTTTTATAACGTGATACTTTTATTAAGGATTCTTACGTTTATAAACTTATTCAAAATGCACATTTTCCCTTACATAAATTCTTACAATCACTTTTTTTTATCATTCATGCTGAATTAAATTATAGTCTAATTCCAAAAACATTTAAACTGGCAGTTATAAAACCACTCATTAAGAAACCACAATTAGACCCACATAATCTAGCAAATTATAGACCCATTTCAAATCTTCCATTTATGTCTAAAATATTAGAAAAAGTTGTGTCCGCTCAACTGTGCTCTTTTTTGCAAGAAAATGACATCTATGAAAAGTTTCAGTCTGGATTCAGGCCGCACCATAGCACTGAAACTGCGCTCGTTAAAATCACTAATGATTTACTTTTAGCTTCGGACCAAGGCTGTATCTCAATACTAGTTTTACTTGATCTTAGTGCTGCGTTCGATACTATAGATCACACAATACTCTTAGATCGACTACAAAATTATACTGGCGTTCAAGGACAAGCATTAAGCTGGTTTAGATCATACTTATCTGACCGCTACCATTTTGTCTATTTAAATGGAAAAAAAATCGATCATAACTTCAGTAAACTATGGAGTGCCGCAGGGATCAGTGCTAGGCCCTCTATTATTCTCAATATATATGCTGCCACTTGGAAATATTATAAGGAAACATGGAATTAGTTTCCATTGTTATGCTGATGACACTCAATTATATATTTCATCACGGCCGGATGAAAACGCTAAATTATCAAAATTGACAGAGTGTGTTAAAGATATAAAAGATTGGATGACGCGTAATTTTTCTTCTATTAAATCCAGACAAGACGGAGGTACTACTCATCGGTTCAAAAAACCGCCCACAAAACCTCTCACAATACAACTTTAACATAGTAGGATGTCCTGCTACTTTATCCTCTACAGTAAAAGACCTGGGTGTCATACTAGACTGCGACCTGTCTTTTAAAAATCAAATTTCATATGTTACAAAAACGGCATTTTTCCACCTTAGAAACATTGCTAAGCTACGTAATATGCTATCAGTCTCTGATGCAGAAAAGTTAGTTCATGCATTCATGACCTCGAGACTAGATTACTGTAATGCTCTATTAGCTGGTTGTCCTGCATCCTCAGTAAACAAGCTACAGTTAGTCCAAAATGCAGCCGCTAGAGTTCTTACCAGATCAAGAAAATATGATGATATAACACCGATCTTATCATCACTACATTGGTTACCTATAAAGTTCCGTATTAATTATAAGGTATTGTTACTGACTTATAAAGCCCTAAACGGCTTAGCTCCAGTTTATTTAACGGATCTTCTATCGCCCTATAATCCATCGCGCTCTTTAAGATCGCTAAATTCGAGGCTTTTGGTTATACCTAGGATATCTAAGTCCACCAAAGGAGGGAGAGCATTCTCACATTTAGCTCCAAAACTCTGGAATAGCCTTCCTGATACTGTTCGTTGCTCAGAGTCGCTCTCCCAGTTCAAAACTAGATTAAAGACGCATCTCTTTAACCAGGCATTCATATAAATGTTTTAATCTTACAGTTAAATCCGGCCTCTAGTTCATAACCGCCAGAGGAGAACTGGCCCCCGACTGAGCCTGGGTTCTCCCAAGGTTTTTTTTTCTCCATTAGGTCACCTGATGGAGTTTTAGGTCACCATTAGGTCACCTGATGGAGTTTTTCGTTTCCTTGCCACTGTTGCCTTTGGCTTGCTCAGTTGGGGATATTCAATTTAATGAATCAATCAATATTACTATTGATTAGCATTACCAAACATGGACGTTTTATTATTATTTTAATTTAATACTGTGAAGCTGCTTTGATACAATCTGTATTGTGAAAAGCGCTATACAAATATTCTTGACTTGACTTGACTCTAATAAAAAAAAATAACGAAAAAATTACTGACCCCAAACTTTCGAAGCGTTTTGTTACAAAATATTCTATTTTAACCAAATGCTGTTCATTAACATGTTTTATTCAAAGAATGCTGAAAAAAAAAAAGTGTAATATCTTATGCATTTTATGCAGAAATAATATGCAAATATAGTCCGTGTTCTGTTGTCATGTTTAATAAAGCAATCGTTAAATTTATTAAACATCTTACCTTTGGAGATTTAATAACAGATTCATTTTATGTTCTTAAAAATTAAGGATATGACAATTTTGGTCAATACCGATAACCGATATTTATTTTTATTAGAAAGCCGATAACCGCTATATTGGCCGATAAATTTATAAGCAGATTTTTATATAACTTTTAAGAGCCTGATTACAAAAACTAAAGTCTCGCCAGTAAAACCCATGTCCCAAACACACAATTATGATGTTCTCATGATAATGTTATGAAGCCGATATGACAGATTTGCTCTGAACTGTATTTTCCTTTTTTGAAGCGATTTTCAATCATATTTCAAGCAATTCATAATCATCATGTTGAACAGTGCGCATCTGAAGAGTCTCGGCTGAAGGAAATACATTATTTATCGGCTTTAATATATCGGACACATGTTCTTATCGGGCCGATAACAAAAAATAAACCAATATCAGCCGATACCGATATATCGCGCATCACTATTAAAAAACATTTTAATTTTTCCTTGAAAATTTGTCTTAACACAACATTTTGCTTGTTAACATGAACTACTGATAAACAATATTAAAGCGTTTATTAATTTCTGCATTTACTAATACATGATTAACCATGGTTCATGATCTTCCGGTACCGATACACACGGTTACATAGTGAAGAAATAAGAAAACAGAAGTTAAGAATCATATGTCTTATATTTAGTGAATATGGTTCCAGAAACATAAACATTCATTAAAAAGTGAACACAAACAACGCAATAGTGTTTCCTTCTCCCTTCAATTTATTTCGCAAGTATAAGAAGTATTTATAGTGTGTAAAACGGAATTATTGCCGAGCCTGAACGACCCCCTGGTGTGTATTTACAGTGAGCTTGTGTGGATCTGAAACACTGTAGAAAGTTTTCCTGACGTGATTTACCTGATGAGGAGCTACTGTACTCTGAAGACATGCGGAAGGCCTCGGGTCCCACACACACATGCAACACACGAGTCCGTCTGAGAGAGACACACACACACCTCATCAAGGAGAACAACAAACGGAGATACACCAGTCAAGCCTTTGGGGTCGGGAAGATTTTAAAAGAGTCTCTTCTGCTCACCAAAGCTGCATTTATTTGATTAAAAATACAAAAAATACAGTAAAAATTTGAAATATTATTATAATGTAAATCATCAGTTCTCTATGTGAATATACAGTAAAGTGTAATTTATTCCTGTGAATGTTCAGCATCATTTCAGATCATGTGACACTGAAGACTGGAGTAATGATGCTGAAAACTCACAGGAGTGAATGACAATTATATATTCGCAGTATTCCATTATAATATTATTTCTAATTTTTACCGTATTGTTTTGTGTTTTTAATCAAATAAATGCAGTCTTGGTGAGCAGAAGAGACTCTTTTAAAAACATTAAAATCTCCTGAACGCAAATTATTAACCGGTAGTGTAAATGTTACGTGATCAACACACTCAAATCAAATCATTCTTTAAATCATGAGAATATAAAAATGTCAAAATCATAAAGCATTTTTTAAAATCGGACTGAATATCAAACCTCATGGCACGTTCACAAGACAAAAAAAAAAATAGAAAAAAGCAGAGACACTGAAGGTGCATAAACCAGAGCGAGTGAAACATCTCATCTGTTCACAGTGGTTTGAGCGAGCAAATCGAGTCATCAGCGGAGTGTCGATTTACAATCCCAGAAATCCCAGCTCCTTTACACACACACACACACACACACACACAAAAATGGGCGGAGCTTGTGAGATACAAACTGAGATATACGTCCTCCTGAACTGGGGATAAAAGCTCCGAGAACTAAAAAAAACACTCAAATCAAATAAACGCTGCTTTCTGCTGTCAGAAGCCGCTCAGGACGGTGAAGGAGGAGAATAGAAGATAAAGAATTAAAGTGAAGTTCAGTCTTCAGATCCGTGACACGAGAGGACTGAGAGTTCAACGGGTCACATGACCGGGTCACATGACCCTCATTTCTTGGCTTGTTTGGCGACCATGTTCCTGGGCGGAGTCACGGGACGGCTGGAGTTTGGCTTCTTCTTCTCTGCTGGCTTCAAAATCTGCAAAACACATTGGAATAGACCGTAAAGACACAATAAAGTGAATGTAAATAACATGCAGATTCTGTTAAATGAAATTACAGGACTTTCAAGCACTACTTTTGGGGGATTTCAATGAATACAATCGGCACTTATTCAGTACTTGAGTGTATGCACTGCAACAATGACACCTTAAAATAAAGTGCAACCCAAAATATTCCGTGTAATCTCACAAATAGTATGATTTCATAAAAATTTAGTGCATAATAATGATATTAAATGCAGTTTAACAGCCTTTTGGATTGAGTACAGTCATGATTTTAACGAGTGGCTCAGAGAGCAGAAACATGCTCTTTTAAAGAAGTATTGTTCATTCTTAGTTCATGTTAAGATAGATAACTAATGATCCATATTGTAAAGTGTTACCAAATGTGACCCTGGACCACTAACACCAGTCTGGAGCCGCACGGGTATATCTGTGGCAATAGCAACTATACATCGTATGGGTCAAAATTATACATTTTTCTTTTATGCCAAAAATCATGAGGATATTAAGATCATGTTCCATGAAGATATTTAGTAAATGTCCTTCCGTAAATATATAAAACATGTATTTGTGTGAGTGAATGCAGCACAATCGTGAACATAAATGCACAACTTTAAAGGAGATTTTCTCAATGTTTACATTTTTTTGCTCCTCAGATTCCAGATTTACAATAGTTGTGTCTCGACCAGATATTGTCCTATCCTAACAAACTGTATACATCTCAATTTCAGAAAATTGACCCATGGTTTAGTGGTCCAGGGTCACATATCATTAGATGGTTTAACCGAGTGGCAGAGAGAGCAGATGATCACATGATCTGGCGCACCTGAAAGGAACACATGAGTGTCTCGTCTACGCTCATCATGGCTCCGGCGTTGTCGAACTCTCCACAATAGTTCGGCGCAGAGAACAGCGTGACCAGCTGACGCTTGGCGAAGAACTCGTATCCGTCCTCCACCACCTGAAGACAAGAGACACGATGAGGAGATCAACGTCAGGCTTTTTCAGGAGGTCCTATAACTAACTCACTGCTTTCTCACTCAGTGTTTTTATCTTGTTTCCAGGCCAAATATCTAAAAATTCTTACATCAAGATAAGTAAAATTACATAAGAAATGATATCTTGGTTTCTGATAATTAAATAGTTTAATAGGCCCAGCACAGACACACCAATCAAACATCATTATTTCTACTGATGAGACAAACACACCATCTAGTGGCCGAGCCTGGAACTGCACCTGAACGCCGTCACACACTGGACAACACAAGCACACAGTGCAGAGAATGTACGTCCTTCATTTGAGTCTTTAGTTTTGTTTCATAATAATATAAATGTTTTTATACCAATTCCTTCATTAGAAGTGAATCATCTGATCTTCTGACTCAAGTCCAAGTTTCAAATGATAAATGAGTTGAAGTATACGATTCACTGGACTATATAATTATGGTCATGAATCATGATCCCGTAATTATTTACAGGGAAATGCATTTTTAGCTACTTTATGATATTAAATTACTTCTTGCTCAACTCTACCCTGAACACCACTTTATTTTCCACACACAATTAGTTTCTCTAAATGCTATTTTCAGATGCTCTGGAAATGTGTGTGTGTGTGTGTGTGTGTGTGTGTACGCTGGTGAGTCACTAGATTACAGCATGAGTGGATATAGATTAGTGTTTAGGGAACACACACACACACTCACACACACACACACACACACACTCCTCTGAAAGTACAGAATAATGTAGAGGTGTCGGCTTGTATCCGCTCCGGGTTCAGTATGTTCAGTTTAATATAATCTGATCTTCTAATTCGAGTCCAAGTTTCAAATAATAAATGGATTTGAATCATTGGATTATATAAATATGGTCATGACTACGTGATTATTTACAGTGAAATTTCAGTTTCTCTAAATGCTATTTTCAGATGCGCTGGAAATGTGTGTGTGTGTACGCTGGTGAGTCAGTAGATTACAGTATGAGTGGATATAGATTAGTGTTTAGGAAACACACACACACTCCCTCACACACACACACATAATGAGAGTCCTCTGAAAGCACAGAACAATGTGGAGGTGTCGGCTCGTATCCGCTCCGGGTTTAGTATGTTCAGTTTCACATTTCCAATAACTGGATGTTCATGTAACGTGAAACTGAGGGACTCGCCCAGCAGAACCAGACGCTCTGCATAACACCAGACCGGCTCACACACACAGAGACTCATGACTAATCACTGACTAGCTGTCAGACAACTAGCTGGATAGTTAGTTTATCTGTTTATGGTTAGTCAGGGGATAAATTCAAGACACTTATTACTGTCAGCTGGTAAACCCTCTCGAAGGTCTGAACCCTTCATCTAAAGCAAGTCACATTTATTTATAAAGCGCTTTTTACAACACAGGGTGTTTCAAAGCAGCTTCACAGAGATAACAGGAAAATAATGCAACAAAGTTTGTTTCCAGAAGAGAATAGCGTCACAGTCCAGCTTGAGTAAGTTCAGTGATGGGTCATTTATGTTGTAAAAAAGTTATTAATTTAGTTAATTTATATATATAGCCGCTAAACTGGAGTAAACCGTGATGTCATCTTCTAGCTCAGTTCAGTTCTCATATAATGCTGTCAATTAGTGTTGTCAAAAGACCCGGTACTTCGGTACCATTTCGGTACTAAAAAAATTAAATGGTTACGGTACCAGCTTTTCTTAAGTACCGGTGGTACCGAAGTATCGGGTTAATCCGGTTCTTGACGCGCTGTCCGAACAGTGCACAGTTGCGTCCTCTTCATAAACACACAGACATGGCGACCGGCGGCGCTGCTAATGCGGTGGCTCTGAATCCACTTGTTGACCAGAAAGGAGGAAAGAGTCGTTCACAAATTCGCAAATTCGTTTTCCAGGCGTGCCTCTGTTCATGGTTGCATAGCAACGGCAGACGCAACGGGAAAGCACGCGCTTGTGGAAAGGAGAAAGCGGTGCAAACTGCGCTCTCCATGATGACGAGGAAGTATCATCAAAAAATTTATTGATTTCAAGCCCTTGCATTAGCTTTACTACTAGATATATTCATTGAGATGAGAAATAAAAAGCCGCCCTGTACAGCGATCAGCTGTTCGGCTGAGCTTTCCATGTCCATGTACGGAAAGGCCGCTGGTTTTTGTCACATGACCTGTTGAGATGCTTCTATTATAAGCCGCGCGCCTACATTTGAAATAACGAATTTGCACGTGCATAAAACGCGATATGTGAACGGCCCCTAAAGTGGTATCGTGTGCGGTTGTATCTAGTTTAAAAGAACTTTTAAATATGAACGCAGTTTTGGATTAAATAAAAGGACAGTCAAGTCAAACAAAACACATTTTATCTCCTGTTTAGTTGTTAACACTGCAATACCAATTACTTAATGCCTTATCTAACATCAACACATTGAGTGAACAATATATTTTTACAACATTGTTTGTGAATGTTATTTAATACAAACACTTGATAGTTCATGAACAGATAAAACTTTTGATTTTAAAAATGTATTAGGCTACATTTTTTAATTACCCCAAGGAGAATAATTGCTCCAGTGTTATATAACTATTGTTAGGTCATTTTATCTAATGTTATCTAACAAATGGATATACACTTTAATATATGCAAATTTTATGTAAATTAGCTTTGGTACCGAAATTGGTACCGAGAACCGTGGATTTTCACAGGTATCGGTACCGAATACTGAAATTTTGGCCGTGAAATACCGTGACAACACTACTGTCAGTGCAGGAGATCAATAATATTGCTGAATATTAAATTAAATGTTAAATTTAAAGTCACAAACTAAGCAAGACAAGCCAATGGCAACAAAGGTGAAAAAAAGAGCAAAAAAAGCGACAGTGGAACCAAAACTCAATCAGTATTATGATCCAGATTGACCGTTCGCAAAGACCCGCCCCCGTTAGTTACTGTCGCTATGTCCGACAATCCACGCCTCTCACACACACACCATGTTCTCACGCAGTGAAAAACACATCGCGGAGCAGAGAGGACACTGACACACACTCAGGCCTCATCCACACTACTGCGTTTTAGTGTAGAAACGGATAATTAAAACGAATACGATCTCCGTCCACAGCAGCGTTTTATCTGCGTATTAGAATTGATCTCCGTCCACATTAAAACGTCTGAAAACGCGGATCACGTGACCATTCACCAACACTGGGCGTGTGCGTGCCGTGTACACAGGCAGTGATAAGATTGTAAAATGCAGAATTGACTTGCACAACCGCTGCTAGCAAAGACATCAACGTCAGTAACGCTTGTAATTCGTTATCCATGTTGCAGTCACTAACGTTGCGCAGTCCAGGCTGGTTTTGTATGTTTTCTTCCCGGGGACGGGTCATGTGACGGGTGGCTGACGAATCAGGGAAGGATACGCCATGACTGACGACATCCAATCATAGAGCCGAGCGTGAGCCTCTGCGTCAGCGTTTTTAAAGTCCTCCGCTTCGACCGTCTTCACTAAACGACCTCCGGAGATTCAAAATGCAAAACGGGGTCGGAGCGTTTCTAAACTTCTCCGTTTTAGGTCTTCGTTTTTGCCGTTGTAGTCTGGACGGGAGCAAACGTAGCAGAAGGTCTCCGTTTCTAAACGAAACCGCAGTAGTGTGGATGGGGCCTGACAGACACAGACCAGCTTACTTTAGATATTAAACAAACTCTCAACTTTCAAAATTTGGTCATTTTATAAAGAAATTTAAACAATAAATAGCGTTTTGTGGCTGTTTAATGTGTCGTGACAGATCGCTCAGTTAAAGCCGCTCGTGAACTGATCATCTCTTCCTTCTAGTTCATAATAGCATCAAATAAACATGAATGAACATCAGAAGGAATGTTGTTTTAACCGCGGAAAGACGTCGGTACACTCCGCTTCTCAAGCTCAAATCCTCCAACGTTAATCTACCAACTCTCCTGACGGCTTAGTCGGACAAAAATGGCAGATTATGATTGGTCAGATCGCCTGTCAATCAAACTCCCTGCAACGGGTCACTCGAAGGCTCACCTGGTGGGCCCTGCAGATCAGATCCAGGTCGTGTTTGTGCAGGAACTTGGCCACCACTTCAGCTCCGAACGTGAAGGACACGCCTCGGTCGTTCTCGCCCCATCCCAACACGTCCTTATCCGGGTCGGACCACAGGAGGTCGCACAGGAGCCCCTGATCCGGCACATCTGTGGGTCTCATGATCCTCCGGATCTGCTCCATGGACTGCAGATCTGGAGACAAACCTGAGGAACAGCAGAAACATCAGTCGCGTCAGATTTATGTTCACTTTAGTTCAGCCTCTGTCAGTAATGACTCTTCCTCATGTTGTTCCCGTCAGACTCTCCTTCATCTTCGGGACACAAATAAGGATATAAGTGATTAAATCTGAGAGTGTCTCACTCCTCCAGAGGCTTCTGTTGTAATTGAAACTTGCCGGCCCAGAAAGTTAGTAAAGACAAGGTTTAAAATAGTCCGAGTGACTACAGTGGCTCAACCTGAAGTTTATCAAGCGATGAGAATACTTTTTGTGCGCAAAATAACTAATTTAATCAACCATCTCTTCTCTTACATGTCAATCTCCATGTCTGTCGGCCCACGCAGAAGAACATGAAGTCGTTTTTTGCACAAAAAGTATTCTCGTCGCTTTATAAACTTAAGGTTGAGCCACACATGAGAAAAGGTAAACAAAAAAATGTACCGTTGATTAAAATGCTAAATTTGGTATTACATAGTGTGTGTAAATGAACAGGCTTTTGGACTTCGTGCTGGAAACCCAAAGCACAGGACAATAGAGACACCAGAATAACAATATTCATGATTCTGAAGCTGAAAATACACAATTATTTTAGACAAATCTGCTTGTGCTGTCACTGACTAGATATATTAAAAATAATGTAGGACACTTTTACACAAATGTTCCCCCATTGCATTATATTCAACATTATATATAGTAGTTTAATGTAGTACTGACACTAAAAAAATTTTTATTTTTTGGGGGTGAATTTACACAATTGTACTGCGATATATGGACGCTGCATCTGTTCAGGCACTGCATGCGATACGCCTGGGATGCACACGGACTCAGTCAGAAATGTGGAGATGATGTCAGTGCAAGTCATGAACTGATGAAGTCAGAGGACTTACACACCCTAAACATTTAGTTTCAGTACACAGAAAAGCAGATGTTCAGGCTTCTCATTTTACATCATGTATTAGAAGTCCTGCCTGCCAGAAACATCATCAGTGTAACTCACTCAGCTTATTTCAGAAGCGTTAGGAGGCTCGCTTCACTTCAGAAAAGCCGTTCAAACAAACATTAAAAAGAGAAAACTTTTTTTGATAAACACTCACTGGTTTTTAGCAGTTTTTTCCCTGTTAATTGCCTGGTATATAATTTATAAATCAATTATACAGTAAAAAATGTGTTTGTTTTTAAATTCGAGGACGTATTAAAAGACATTTATAATGTTACAAAAGATTCTATTTTTTAAATAAATGCTGTTCTTTTAAACTTTCTATTCATCAAATAATCCTGAAAAATAAATGTATGAGTTACCACAAAATCTGACGAAGTTGAAAGTTTTCAACACTGATAATAATCATAAATGTGTCTTGATCATCAGATCATCATATTATACTGATTTCTGGAGGATCATGTGACACTGAAGACTGGAGTAATGATGCTGAACATTCACAGGAATAAATTACACTTTATTATATATTCACATAGAGAACTGATGATTTACATTATAATAATAATAACACTATTTTTACTGTAGTTTTGATCAAATAAATGCAGTCTTCTTTAGAGACTTCTTTAAATAACGACCCAAAGATTCAGAAAATATTTTGAAATATATATTTTTTAAACTAAATGTCCAGCAATAGCGTTTATGAAACTAACTTGTAGCATATAGAAAAAGATTAACACACAGATTTGAGATTGGACATGATGACTTGGACTCATATAAAGCTGAATAAATAATCTCTCCATTGATGTGTGGTGTGTTAGGATAGGACAATATTTGGTCGAGACACAACTATTGAAAATCTGGAATCTGAGGGAGCAAAAAAAAAAAATCAAAAGATTGAGAAAATCTGCTTTAAAGTTGTGCATTTATGTTCACGATTGTGCTGCATTCACTCACACAAATACATGTTTTATATATTTACGGTAGGACATTTACTAAATATCTTCATGGAACATGATCTTAATATCCTCATGATTTTTGGCATAAAAGAAAAATGGATCATTTTGACCCATACGATGTATAGTTGCTATTGCCACAGATATACCCGTGCGGCTCCAGACTGGGGTTAGTGGTCCAGGGTCACATGTGTGTGAACTTTAATGGATACCATAAACACTCCACGTAGCAGAAGAGTCAGCAGGTGAAAGTCTCTCTGGGATATCTGGAGGTTTATCTACACTTATCAACGCTTATAACACACACACACACACCTCCGTGACAACAGAAGATCTTCTCGTCAACGATGGCAGCGATCGGCAGACAGTTGAAACAGTCCGTGAACGTCTTCCAGAGCTTGATGTTGTAGCGTCTCCTGCCTAAAACATACAACCATAAACAGAAGCGTCAAGGTTTATTTAAAAATTAATGGATCTGTGTTGAGTGGTTAAAATGTAAATGAATAAAAAGACTCTACAGGGACAGAGTCTACTATAAATACACACACTCAGTACAGCAACTGCGCTCAATAATTAATTCTGCTCTGCGTGAGAGTCACACATAGTGGTTTAAAGTGCACATTTTGTTCTTATTACAGATAAAAACATCAACACAGTCAAATCAGGTTATGCTTTCGCTTCTGTTCACGTGGAGATGTGTGTTAACATGAACATCCATGACACCGCAGGTTTCTAGCAGGATTACAATATACAGCCAAACAATACGGACACTAAAAATCAGGACTGCAAATGCAATATAATTTTGCATTAGTAGAACCAGGTTTGTGTGTGTGTGTGTGTGTGTGTGTGTGTGTGTGTGTGTGTGTGTGTGTGTGTGTGTGTGACATGAAGGGCCCTATAGAATCCCAAATTCCATTTTGTCTGTTTTATTTTATCCTATTTTCTAGATCCCTTTTTAAATAAATAAAATTTGAGTAATTATCAAAATTATGGAACCTAATTCAACAACAATTTATTTAAAGATAACACATATTAAGGTCCTATAAAATCCTTTTTATTTTCCCCAAATTTCACTTAATTTTCCCCAAATTACATGTTTTCAATCATAATTTTTCTGGTTTCCATTAGAATGGCTTAATTTAATTTTGAATAACCAAAAGGTATGTCTAATCAATTTAATAAATCATTTATTTTTAAAAAAAGAAAAAAGAAAAGAATAATAGGTCCTAATTAAATATTTTTTTATTTATACAGAAATTCAGTCTGATTTAATTTTTCTGGATTAATGGTTTAATACAAATGAATTAATACAAAAATTCATTTTATTAATTGGGAAACGCTGGACACAACATGTTTACTGCTACAATAAAAAAAAAATAAAAAAATAAAGAAAAATTTTAATATTCCTTAAAGAATAATGTATTCATAATTTTAGTACTTTTAGTTCTGTACAATTATAATATATTTCTGTCATAATTTCTTCAAGTTAAACCAAACTTTTATTGTATTTTATTTTTATTTTACTATTGGCGAGTTGTAGTGAAGACAGAGTTTCTGTGTAAACACTAATTTATGCGTGTAGTAGACGACACATTGTCATTAACACAGACTTCATATTCATAAAACACTCTTTGTGTTTCGATATTCAGACTCTAGTCCATATCACAATAACAGCCCTACTTTTTATTCAGTCATCCAAAATCTGCCAAATTCTGTGACATTCCATGCAATACTGATAATTCCATCTTTATGAGAGTATTCATGATTTATGACTGATTCCCTGGTCACGGCCGTGTCCCCTGCTCACTCACACTCGTCGTAGAAGCCGTAGATGCGGTTGATGGAGGCGCACTCGTGGTTGCCCCTCAGCAGGAAGAAGTTCTCTGGGTATTTGATCTTGTAGGCCAGCAGGAGGCAGATGGTCTCCAGAGACTGCTTCCCCCGGTCCACATAGTCTCCCAGGAACAGGTAGTTGCTCTCCGGCGGGTATCCTCCGTACTCAAAGAGCCGGAGCAGGTCGTAGTACTGACCGTGGATATCACCTGTCCGGAGGAGAGCGCCTCATTTACTCAGCGGTCAAAAATGACTATTTAATACATTTATTTTTAGGTGCCACTCAAGGACACCTTACATGCAGATAAAACAATTTGCAAGCAAAGAAATTACAAAAATAATTCACAACTGATCGGAGATACATATACAATATCACTGTATGCTTGCCTAAAGAAATGCGTTTTCAGACGCATTTTATTTAAAGGAGTAGTTCACTTCAGAATTAAAATGTCCTGATAACTTACTCTCCCGCACGTCATCCCAGATGTTCACGTCTTCCTCCAGTGGAACAGAAATGCAGGTTTGTGAGGAACACACTCCAGATGTTCTCCATATAGTGTCTTCAATGGTCCAGCGGGTCGAAGGTCCAGATGTGAGTTTCAGCTTCAAAGTCTCTCACGATCCAGCCGAGGAATAAGAGTCTCATCTAGACACACCAGCGGCCATTTTATAACTAAATACACATTTATATACTTTTAACCACTAATGCTGGTCTTGCACTCGCTGCGATGCGCCACACATTACATCATCAGGGTGAAAGGTCACGGTAATACAAAGGTAGAGAAGAGCGATTAACTCCATCTCACTTTCTCCTCCAACTTCAAAATCGTCCGACATCGTTGTTTTACCTTTTATTTATTTTATTTTGTTGTGAATGGCTTTTGACTCTTAGCACAGGTTTATAAACACTTGGTCTGTTCTTCCGCCTACGTCGCGTGTGACCTTTCACCCTGATGATGTAATGTGTGGCGCATCGCAGCGAGTGCAAGACCAGCATTAGTGGTTAAAAGTATATAAATGTGTATTTAGTTATAAAATGTCGGCTGGTGTGTCTAGATGAGACTCTTATTCCTCGGCTGGATCGTGAGAGACTTTGAAGCTGAAACTCACATCTGGACCTTCGACCCGCTGGACCATTGAAGACACTATATGGAGAACATCTGGAGTGTGTTCCTCACACACCTGCATTTCTGTTCCACTGGAGGAAGACGTGAACATCTGGGATGACGTGCGGGAGAGTAAGTTATCAAAAAAAATATGTCATTCTGAAGTGAACTACTCATTTAATGACATGATGTAACTGCAATCAAAGGATTACATGTGTGAGGAACGCCTGCTCATCTAACCAGACAATTACATTATTACATTTATGTTTCACAATTACATTAATGTTACTCACCGCAGACCTTCAGAGGCGCTTCCAACTCCAGGAGGATCGGCTGGCTGAGGAAGATCTCACGGGATTTCAGGCACAATCCACGGATCTCGTTCTCCTGAAGCTGGACGTTTTTGCCAGGCTTCGACCCTCTCACTGCAAACACACACACACACACACACACACACACACAGAGTTTAGCAAAGTAGTAGTTCGGCTCTTTGACCCTCTCGACTGGAGAAATACATAAAGAGAAAGCAATACATGATTATGTTAGGGATGCACAATATATCGGCCACCGTATCGTTATCGGCCCGATAATACAAATATGTCTGATATATTAAACCCGATAAATGTATTATCTCCTTCAGCTGAGACTCTTCAGATGCGCACTGTTCAACATCATGATTATGAATAACTTGAAATATGATTGAAAATCACTTCAAAAAAGGGAAAATACAGTTCAGTGCAAATCTGTCATATCGGCTTCATAACATTATCATGAGAACATCATAATTGTGTGTTTGGGACATGGGTTTTACTGGCGAGACTTTAGTTTTTGTAATCAGGCTCTCAAAAATTATATGAAAATTTGGATTTAGATTTATCATCCAATATATATAGGTTTATTGGCTTTAAAATAACAGTTTCCCCTTGTACACAGTATTATTTTAGTATCATTTAAATACTATTATAGTTTTTATAATGCGTTTTTTTATTTTCTTTAGTCATTTTGTTGCTTTTGTTATTTTTATCAGTTTATTTATTTATTTAATATGTCTATAAAGGTTTTATTAATGTTTTTTTAGTTTGTTATTTTAGTGCTTCAAGTTAAACTAAACTAAAATGTTGCTTTGGCAACTAACTGAAAAAAAAGTTTTTTATTTTATTTTATTTCCTGTTAACGTTATTTCAAGTAACAAATGTTCTTTTATGGGTTTAGTTAACAATAATAACTCTAGTACGAACTACAGCTGTAAGATAAAACTATAGATCTAAACAAATCAAGTTAGGGCTGTGAAAATCGCATCCGAAGTAAAAGTGTGTGTGTGTATGGTGTATAATTATTTTGTATATACAAATAAACACATGTATTCATTTAAATAAATATTTGCATGTATATACTGTATATATTTATATATAATTTATATTATATTAAAATATTTCATATATAAATAGCTATTTTTTCTTAAATGTATACATGCATGTATAATAGCATTTTTTTCTTATATACATGCATACAAATAGCGTATATATAATTTATATTACATATACCGGTAAATATTTTATATATAAACACATTTTTTTAAATATATACATGCATATGTGTGTATTTATATATACAAAATAATTACACACAGTGCACACACACATATATTATGCAAACAAACTTTTATTTTGGATGTGATTAACCCTTTCACAGCCCTAAATCAATTCATCAATGCACGTCTAATAAACAGCCAACACTTCACCAGCAGGCGTCATCATTTATGCGTCTGGTTAGTTGAGCAACGGTTCCCAGTGTTGCAAACCTGCAGTAATTTCAGACGAACACAACATGAGCTTGCAGGAAAACTGTGGCATTGTGTAGATAATCGTGTTGCTTTCTGAGATCGACAGCACAGGGAGGGGAGTTAGCTTACTGAGCATCACTTCTCTTCTACAAACGTGCCCTACTTGCACAGGATCACAGTGACCTACAGGATTCACCCCTAATGTGCAAAGCAGTCTCTCCCGGAAAAACACGGATCATCCCGGTTTCAACGCTGTCCTGCTTCGCAGTGTTCGCACGATCCCGTGTTTATTGCGCTCTGGGAGCAGCCGAAGCCTGGCCTGTTACTGCCCAGCTTTCTATTTTTACCCCGTGCTTCGAGCCACTGGCACACAGCTCGGGACTGGGGCTTGTTTTGCTGGGAGTTAGGGAACGGGGGGAGGACGGAACATACCGTGCAGAAATCGTTAGTTAGTATACAAATCATTTTCCACTGAATAACCAGCACAAATAGCAGAGATTCTATGATATAACATTTTGCATAATAACCAGGATATATGAATTGTGGTGATATATATACACATATAGAAATATATTTGCATGTATATCACCACAATTCATTCATCCTGGTTATTTATTTATTTATTTATTTATATATATACTGCCATTCAAAAGTTTGGGATCTGTAAGATTTTTTATGTTTTTAAAAGTATCTTCTGCTCACCAAGGCTGCATTGATTTGATTAAAAATACAACAAAAAAAAACTAATATTGTGAAATATTATTACAATTTAAAATAACTTTTCTATTTTAGTATATTTTAAAATGTAATTTATTCCTGTGATCAAAGCTGACTTTTCAGCATCATTACTCCAGTCTTCAGTGTCACATGATCCTTCAGAAATCAGTATAATATGATGATCTGATGCTCAAGACACATTTATGATTATTATCAGTGTTGAAAACCGTTATTTACAATGATTTTTCAGGATTCTTTGATGAATATAAAGTTTTAAAGAACAGCATTAATCTGAAATAGAAGCTTTTGTAACATTAAACACTACCGTTCAAAGTTTGGGGTCAGTAAAAAAAGTGTTTGTGGGGAGATTAATACTTTTAAATCAGCAAGAATGCATTAAATTGATCAAAAGTGACAGTAAAGACATTTATAATGTTGCAAAAATTCTATTTCAAATAAATGAAATCCTGAATGAATGTGTCTTGAGCATCAGATCATCATATTATACTGATTTCTGGAGGATCATGTGACACTGAAGACTGGAGTAATGATGCTGAACATTCACAGGAATAAATTACACTTTACTATACATTCACATAGAGAACTGATGATTTACATCATAAAAATATTTTTTTAATCAAATAAATGCAGCCTTGGTGAGCAGAAGATCCTCTATTAAAAACATTAAAAATCTTACCGATCCAAAACGCCCTTTTGAACGGCAGTATATGTATTACACACACACACACACAGGTATAAAGGAATAAATGAGTCATTTACACCTGTATGAGTTTCCACAGGCCGCCTGCATAATCTCATTACACGAGAACGAACCCTCACACACACACGGATGACGGACTGCCTGACACACACTCCACACACCAGCCGTGCCTCACACACACACGGATGGAGGACTGCCTGACACACACTCCACACACCAGCCCTGGCTCACACACACACGGATGGAGGACTGCCTGACACACACTCCACACACCAGCTCTGCAAGAGTGATAATAGCAGCCACAACAATCAGCAATGGGCTCTTTTAGCGAGTGCTGAGAGACGCTATTCACGAGATGAGGTCAAGGCGCTTCATCACCATTAGCTGAAACTTTCTCAAAAGAATCCTTCACCAATAACGAGAACGCCACTGCGCGGCCACACGCAACCGGCTCTGGTGCGTCTAGTGAGAAAACAGTCATGACGTTAAAATCTGCACCATAAATGTGACCCTGGACCCAGTCTGGAGCCGCACGGGTATATCTGTGGCAATAGCAACTATACATCGTATGGGTCAAAATTATCCATTTTTCTTTTATGCCAAAAATCATGAGGGTATTAAGATCATGTTCCATGAAGATATTTAGTAAATGTCCTACCGTAAATATATAAAACATGTATTTGTGTGAGTGAATGCAGCACAATCGTGAACATAAATGCACAACTTTAAAGGAGATTTTCTCAATGTTTAAATTTTTTTGCTCCTCAGATTCCAGATTTTCAATAGTTGTGTCTCGACCAAATATTGTCCTATCCTAACAAACCACACATCAGTGGAGAGATTATTTATTCAGCTTTATATGATGTATACATCTCAATTTAAAAAAATTGACCTTTGTGACTGTTTTTATAAAATATAATGGAGTTTTTCTTTTGTTGTATCGTCATTCGTCCAAGTATAATGCTGTTAATTGAGATCCTCATTGTTTTACAGACAAACACTGCTCTGAATTGTTAAATGATATAATCTGCTAGTTATGTAATAAACAAAACAAATTGCTCCGTGAAAAAAAGCTTCAAAGCATCTTCCCCGCCACGCGGATTAAGGCCGTGACTGTGCTAGTATGCTCACTATGATTCACTGTTGCTCACAGCAGTTCCACTACAAAGAAAACACAGCTGAGCATTCGCCTCCTCGATCTGAGAAACACTTCAGAGCGATTAACACACACTACATGTGGAGCGGAGACACTGAGTTACGAGCTTTACGATCTCCGAAGCCCAAAGATTATATATTATATAAGTATATTTCATGAACGTGAGGGTGAAGTGTTGCTTGTGTCCCTCCCTGGAATGACACACACATTCCAAACTGCACCTTCCCACAAACACACACACACACACACACACACACACACACACACACACACACACACGCGCGCGCGTGTTTTTAACACAAACACACAGTTAAACGACAACAGAGCAGCTTTCTGAGATACTGAGATAAACGGGAGTGTAACGATCCCCTCATGTCACGAAACTGAACTATATTATTGCGATACTCCATGACACATGATAAAAGGTTAACAAATTTTTTTTACTGTTGATTAAAATTACAAATTCGATACTACGTTGTGTGTGTAAATCAATAAACTTTTGGACTTGGTGCTGGAAACCCAAAGCACAGGACAGCAGAGACACCAGAATAACAACATTCATGACTTTGTGCCATTTTTGCAATTATTATTATTATTATTCTTATGATTTACACATTGTATGATTTTAGAATGTATTTTGATATATAAAAAAGGTATGTTAGGTTTACAATAGTGTTTTGTGCATTTTGACTTGCAAACTTTATTGGTATGATATTGTTTTTTTGTTTTTTGTGGGTTCAATATTATTCATGATTCTGAAAACACACAATTATGTGAATATTAGGGCTCACTTTTGAGAAAAATTAAAATCGAACTGATATCAAATATCAAGCAATGTATTCGAATATATCTACGAGCCAAAAACAAACGGTCCTATCACAAAGTGTAATAAACCCCAATCTTAATAAAACAAATGCATTGTTGTTATTTATGGATTTTTCTATTGTTATGTCTGTTACTGATTTTGATACAGTGGAATCTTAATATTATTTGTTGTTTTTACTGTTGATATAATCTGTTATACTTTACAGATACTCTCTGGTTTACATGCTTTCCCACACTTAGATTTACACACACACACACACACACACACACACACACACACACACACACACACACACACACACACACACACACACACACACACACACACACACACACACACGTCTTATGTTGGCTGTAAGTTTGTTCGTTGGTCCTGTTTATTTTATATAGTGTCACAATTTGTGTTTGCATTATTACAATAAAAAAATAAAAATGGATAAAAATAATTTATTATTTTAAATTAAACAAATTTAAATAAAAAACAATTTTATTATAAAAAATCCTTTTTTTGTAAGTGCATGTTTCTTTTCTTGAGCTGTAAATGTGCAAAATGTGTAATAAAAAAAATACTGACTGACTACAGATTCTGTGCATTTCCTGCAAAATACACTTAATTCCTAAAAGCCCATAATCACGTGTGCACAAGCATCTCAAGTCAAGTCAAGTCAAATTCTTTTTATTCAGTCATGATGTTATTACTGACACAATAATGCTCACATCAACAACAACAAAATGATAACATTCAAGACTGAACAGGAGCATGAGGAAGACCTAGTCTTATAATTTCATGCCCCATCTGGGACGAGTGTGAAGAGGAACTGCTCTTCGTCCTAAACACTTCGACTCATGACTCTGAGAAGAACTGGAGCTCCAGGACTGAGTCCACACCCGCGGGCCGCGAGGCGGGTCCTGGCAGCACAGCGCCGTTATGTAACGGGACACGCTGCCAAGGGAACGGCAGTATTAGCACCGAGCGTCGCGAGCACATATAGCTGCAGTTATAACACACCGCCGGGTTTCTAGGCTGTATAGCAATAAACATGCGTTTGGTGCCGTATAAACACTGACGAGGTGGAAACAACAGGGAGAGGTTTCTAAGGAACATGTCTATGTCTGTTTGCACCAGCTGGGTGGACATTACACGCTGTGTAGAGTTAACACACATTCCACCATCCAGACGCGGACTAAACTCATCAAATTCAAGAACCTTTCCAGCACTTTCCAGGTCCACTATCCTCAAACTCAAGCACTGAATGTGGCGACACACTTATTGTGTCCGACAACACACGTTGAGTTTCCATCATAGTAGTATTCGTGAACGTCATGGCAAAATACAACACAAAGTTCCTCACGCGGGAAACACTTAACGGTACGTGTAAATGCGCGTAACTAACGATAATCAAGCAAGCTAGTGCGCACAGGCCACGAAGTGCTAGAGAAATAACACATTAGCGCACCGGAGGGAAACTTCTTACACAAAATAAATTCAAGATTCACAAACTTTCAAGGATTTTAGGGACCCTGTAAATCTTACGTTAGGGTAGGGGTGCACGATATTGACAAAATATGATATTGCGATATCGATATTAATTTTGATATTTCAATTCCGATCGCTCACACCACTTCAGGAGGTCTGGGCCACATTCCAGACGACACTGGACAAGTGTAAATGCATCTGGGTGTTGAAACCACATGTAAATTTTACTCCAAACAAAAATGCTAAAAATTAAACGTGTTAGAGCGTGTTATAGGCTATATGTCGTGTTATAGCCAGATATGACGACGCTACTATGAGCACACATCACCGAAGCTGAGCATCGATTCATCAAGCCAACGTGCAAACTATCGCAAATCAAAGTGAAAGTCACGGACGCTTAACACACAATCATCTTCATTAAAAGTAAAGAAACTAAATGATCTTCCCAGGGCTGCTGCCGCTCTCTCTTATTGCGGTCTTTGATTTAGAAATTTGAGCTGGGTGATCAATAAAATGCAGCTCATAACTGTTGCTTTCGGTGACGTGGACTCCATTAAATCTGCATATAGCGCGGGAACTGAAGATCGGATTTATATACGCAAAAACACATTTATGTGAGCAGGTGTACATGGAGTCGTTTTGATAAATCAGAGCGCTATCCTGAGGAAACACATGAAGCGGCCAGGTGGCCTGATGTTTATACTTGTGCGCTGGTGTGTGTGTGTCGAGCCGGCAAGTGTGTGTGTGTGTGTGTGTGTGTGGGGACTGTGTGGTAGAGCGAGGGAGAAGTGAGAGAGTGAGAGCGATTAGCTTTGGAGTGAGTGACAGCTAGAGTCATATTGAGAGAAACAAAGTGTCTTCTTTCTGACCGCTGTGGGAAACATGTAGATGAACAGTTAGCCCTCTCCTTGATCGCATGTTGTTTATGGAGAAGGAGAACCAGGACATGAGTCGGGGAAATGCAACGCTACCAAGCGACGTGTATTTTTTCAAGAGGTGCATGTCGGACGCATAATAAACAAAATATCGCAAAATTATCGCGAGACTTTCAATATAATATCGGGCAACGTGATATCGCGATAATGATATTGATTCGGTATATCGTGCACCCCTACGTTAGGGATGCACCGATATCAACATTATGCCCGATGACGATAATTTTTTTTTATTTGAAAGCCGATAATCGATATATATCGGCCAATAAATCTAAATCCAAATTTATATATAAGTTTTGAGAGCCTGATTGTAAAAACAAAAAGTCTCACCAGTAAAATCCATGTCCCAAACACACAGTTATAGTAACGTTCTCATGATAATGTTATGTTGCCGATATGACAGATTTCCGCTGCACGTTGCGCAGAACTGTATTTTCAATTTTGTGATTTCAATCATATTTCAAGCAATTCAAAAGCATCAAGTTGAACAGTGCGCATCTGAAGTGTCTCCGCTGAAGGAAATAATACATTATTTATCGGCTTTAATATATCGGTAAAATGTTCTTATCAGGCCGATAACATTAAAAACGAACATATATCGGCCGATATCGGTATGGTGGCCGATATATCGTGCATCACTATCTTACGCTTAAGGCCTTTTTATGCTTCTGCGTCATATCGACGGCGTACCCCCGCAGACCCTTCTGCGTCGACGCGAACCCCTCCGCCGTAGCTCGACGTGCACCTCCAAAAAAATTGTAACTACGCGTCGAGGCGACGCAGACCACAAGGGCTGTGATTGGTCACACCCCCACCCCCCTAGCGTTCTGGCGGTGAAATGCACCGCGATGCAACACAACCCGACGCAGAACCATAAAACGGCCACGACGCCGTAGGAGTGACGCCGTAGGTACGGCGTGGAGTTGACGCAGAAGCATAAAAAGGCCTTTAGTCAAAAGTTGGGTTAAAGTGACACGTCATGACTTGTTCATAAAAGTTTAGTTTCATATCAGTGAATTAATTATTACTGCAGACGTGAACTGTAATGTTTATGGTTTATTCGACTAGCATAAGCGATATAACATCATTAATATGCACACTGACCTAACAAAGAACTTCTATATGTAGCCTAATTATGTAGGAAATATTAAATATGAACATAACTGGGATTATTAGCAGAAATTGTACACCATGCGTCATCTTGCTCAGAGAGACAGAAATCATATTTCATGGTCTTTATGTCCAAATTTCACAGCAAGCGATAATTAGCCGGTGAATCATTTCAATTAAGTTACTGAACTAAATAAAAACAATATTATCTAACATATAATTACATAACCATGGTGAATAACTGATGAATTGTTATATGTTTATACCTGTAAAGAGCATAAATCTGTATTCAGATTCAGAATGAGCACTTTGATATTTTAATACTTTGATATCACTTAATAAGCAGCGACATTTCTTGAATTGTAAAAAAAAAAAACAATCAATCTGATCAAATAAGGTTTAAACTCCTTACAATCCAAATTAAATATGAATCCTATTTGGACAATTCACTCTAATTACACTTGACTTATTCCGACTGCTATTAGAGCGATATTAGGAGGATTATTATTATTACTGCTTATTGATTTGCATAATTCAAGGTGTGCATGTTCCGTTCTTTAATGCAGGTGAATTATGAAAATGCATGTTTGCGTGTCAAATTATAATTATGAACAACATCTCTGTCAAAAACTCATGCAAAACAGTGTTTATAATCACAGAACAAATCATAAAAATAACATAGAAAACCGTTCCAGTAATATCACAGCTTTTGTATTCTGCATGAAAACAATCCTGATTGATATAAAGCAAAAGCTTGTGTTAAAGGGGTCATGACATGAGAAACCAAATTTGCCTTGATCTTTTGGTATATAAGAGGTCTTTGTACCATTAAAACGTCCTGCAAGTTTCATAGCTTAAGACGTCCTCCCCATTATAAACGAATCATTTATTTAATCAAGCTCTAAATACAGCTCGTTCTGGATCCATGGTAAGAAGTGACGTCACGGTACGAAGTGACGTACCAGCGTTTGCATATGACCGCCTCCAGCAGAAGACAGTTACGCTTTAAGCGCAAGACAACTACGCTCATTTCGTATCATTGTCGCGCCCGCGCGCCTCACAAGTGTTCAGTCGACGGACAGCGAGTGGGTCTGTGTACAGGGAAATTACGATGCCGCAAATGTGCTGTTCCTGGCTGTGGACAAACAACATCTTTGAATACGCTGCGAAAGATCCAGTCGTCAGGGAAAAATGGATGCACTTTATTTTTTGCGGACGTCCCAGTCACTGCAGTGTTAATGTAAGTGTTTGCTCTATACATTATAAGGATGACTGGTTTGAGAAAAAATCCCAATATGATGCTGGCTTTGCTAGAAAACTGTTGCTCAAAGATAAGTCCGTGCCGACTATTCTGGGCTCAAAACGACGTTGCAAACTTAACGTTACTTTTTATCACTGGCTAATATAAACACATTTGTATAAGAGAATCTTGAAAATATGTCGCCTGTCTAGTACGTTAGGCCTACATGTGATAGAAAATTAAAAATGTTGCCTTTATCAATGCTGCATCTTCAAATATGGCCTGTGCATGCATTTTTGTCCGTGGTACACCCTATCATGTCATTGAAATTAGTTAAATAATGTTAAACTGTTAGCAAATTAAGCTATAGGATAATTAGGCAACAATAATCCGTTTTCAAGTGTCTCGGGTTACAATTTTTTTATTAATTCAAAATAGTTTCACTTTCCATGTGGACACGGGCTGATCCAGTCTTCGTTGTTGTGGTCATGGTTCATTTTCTTCTGATTCCGGCTCAAACATAATAAGGTTTTATCATTGCAAGAGCCATCGCTTCGCATGCATCACCCGCTACTAAACAGTTACGCCGAATCCGCAAATGTTCTGGCTGGGGGCGTTAATAATTGATGCATAGGCACTGACGTTAGCCAATCATAACAGTGGGCGTTAACACTGAACTCTTAAAGGGGAAACACCCCCAAAAACAGACTGTTTGAATCAGAGGATGAGAAACAGGGTGGGAAAAGGTCATAAATCACTACATTTTAAAAGTTTTTTGTAAAAAAAACTATAGTAATACTATAATTACACCTAAGGGAACATAATAATAAAATAAAAAAACCCATGTCATGACCCCTTTAAAGTCACTGCTGTATGAACTTAAAATGGAAATGGGTGTTGAACCCAAAGTCTGATGAACAATAAACAAAACACACCTTGAAAAACTCACTTAATCTGTATAAGTCTAAGCATCGAGCTAAAGAATATAAGATCAGCCGTGATGAACTACTTTGCATATGTAAATACAGCACAAAAGGGCAGGCAGTGTTATGTAAATACATATTTTCGTGAATCAAGAATTGTACTGTACACAATAAAATATTAACATTATTGCATAACCACAGGGTTCACTCGCTGATTCATAACTTTATTATAATGCATTGCACACAATAAAGCAATAACATTATGAAACAGTTCCATAATAAAACTATAGGCCTAGACTTAGTTGTAATTTATTTATTTTAATTTTATTTATTTTGTCTATTTAAACAGTTTTTTCACTAAATTAATTTCCCAGATGTAATTCTTGTAAAAAATTATTTTACAAGAGTTTACCAGAGATACATCGATATGACAATTTTGCCCGATACCGATAATTCTTTATATTTGAAAGCCGATAACCGATATATTGACCGATAAATCTAAACCCAAATTTATGTAATTTTTGAGAGCCTGATTATAAAAAAAAGTTTCACCATTAAGATCCATGTCTCAAGCACACAATTATAATGTTCTTTCTTATTATAGTTTTAAATCCTATATGACAGATACCGATAGTGTCTGGTTTTAGTTTGAGATTACACTCTCCAAGAGTAATTACAGCTGTAAACGATTAATTGAATCCAAAATAAAAGTTTGTGTTTACATAATATATGTGTGTGTATTGTGTATAATTATTTTGTATATATAAATACACACACATGCATGTATATATTTAAGAAAGATGTGTTATTTGTATATAAAATAGTTATATTTATATATATATAATATAAATCATATAAAAATATATATGCAGTATATAAATGCAAATATTTTTCAAATATATACATGCATGTGTGTGTATTTATACAAAATAATTATACACAATACACACACATATTATGTAAACACAAACTTTTATTTTGGATTCGATTAATCGCGATTAATCGTTTACAGCGACTCTGATTAACTGATTATCACTTGGTCAGTATTGTATAGCATATTTTTGTATTTAACGATGCCTTAAAGAGACATTTCACCAAGTACATTGAGTCATTTACTCGCCCTCAAGATGTTTCAAACCTGTATATATATATATATATATTTCTTCTGTTGAACACAACGGAAGATATTTTGAAGAATATTTGCAACCAAAAAGTTGCTTTACTTTCATAGTACTTTTTTTTCTCTCATACAATGGAAGTCAATGTTGTTTGGTTTCCCATATATTCTTCAAAATATCTTATTTTGTGTTCAGCAGAAGAAAGAAACTCACAGGTTTGGGGGGCGAACTAATATTATCTCTCACGTACAACACGTACAGTTCGGCTGTGTCTCAAATCAGTGACTGCCTGAGTTTTATGGAATAATTATGAAAATGTCTCGTATTCGGAACTCCAAATTCGCAAACGTACTAAACGCGCCATAACTGTCGTCTATGTGGGGAACTACACACACTGTATATTGTGTATTTGACACACAGACACTGATGTCAATGAGGAGCTAACGCTCAGCTAACCCCGTTAGCTCAGCTCGACAGCTCTAAATGTGAGCCAGATAGCTGACAAATCAGACATATACATATTCATACACTACAATAACAACGGTTTTGTAATTATTTACCTCTTTGTTAGAATATGTTAGCCGTTGCTTGGCGTGAAACTTACCCTCGAGAAGGCGCTGAATGATGCTGTCTATGTTGAGTTTGTCGATGTCAGCCATGACTAACCGAAAGAAACACAAACGCCACCACTCAAAACACACCAGGAACGACAAATAAAAGTATTCCGATTACAAATAAACAGATTTATTACACAAAAGGTAACAAATCGCGGGTTTGAGCGGGCCGTCAGACGCGCGTGCTGCGGCGGAGGCTCACCGACACACGCAGCAACCGCCCAGCTGCTGTAAAGCGGCGCGCGGATGAATACAGCACAGCTGCACGAGTGAGGAAAAATAGTGCGGAGGAAATGGGAGGGAGCAAAGCCGACTTTCACAATAATGTGTGACGTTGAATGTTAATTGGTATGAAATACTTTTAGTTATATAACATGTATATAAATAATACGTTTTACATTATTTTAATGACAACTAACTATCTAACGACATCTTCTTTCACATTACATCAACAACAACGATTGCTGATTTAAATGTAAAATGTACAGTACTTTTACTGTTGTATCCTCGTATTACAGTATTTTACTGGATGAGGAACATGTTGATGCTCATCATCTCTCATCATCTCTTCTTTAGGAAATTACGCTTTCTGGAGAAGTTTCACCAGCAGATCCTGATATCGTCAGATTGCAGAAGGAACACTGAATAAACCAGTGACACAATTCTGTTTATATGCATCACTGCAAAACAACATTGTTGTTGTAACAGAGATAGTCCTATAGATAAACATGATTTTACTTTTCAAGTTCTTTCATTGAAATTCTTTGGACAAACGGAAAGAGTTTCAAATACAAATATTTTAGAAAGATTGCAAGTGTTTCTCAGATGAAAAAGACATATGATGTTTGGAGAGCTGTGCTGTCCTCTAGTGTCCGTCATTGTGCAGTGACTTTCCTTTCAATTCAATTCAATTCGATGTATAACTGTGAATTATAATGGACAGAAATAATTGCAATTCAAAGAAATTCAACACAGTCACATAAACTATATAGCAAACAAACATGAATAATAACACACTGAGGTGTATATCTTATATAGCCCAATGACATTTTAACCACATTGCTTTCAGAATGTGACAGACATTCATAAATGATGTAAATTATGACAGAATTTAAATTTTTGGGTGCACTGTCCCTTTAAGATCGCCTAGTTCTATTCTGCTTTTATAAAATCTTTTTGGCATATGGGGTTCATTGAAATTAAATTCAAGAATCCTATATTCTGTATAGAACTTTTTTCTAAGAGTGACCCATGGCAGAAATTTTGATTGATGTTTTTTTTTTAGAAAACAATACTTGATATCGTAAAGTCCCCCTGTATATAATAATTCCATACCTTAAAACTCACCTTTGGTCACAAAAATTACATATTTAAATGTTTTTTTTCAAAAATGATTTGTACTGGAAAACAGTGTGTGTGTGTGTGTGTGTGTGTGTGTGTGTGTGTGTGTGTGTGTGTGTGTGTGTGTGTGTGTGTGTGTGTGTGTGTGTGTGTGTGTGTGTGTGTGTGTGTGTGTGTGTGTGTGTGTGTGTGTGACAGCAGGATTAGACTCATTGTCTCGGACTGTATTAGATTACACACAGAAATAACAGTGCAGGCTTTGACTTTATCCCGGCAGAAAATAAGGGAACTGACACCTGTTCTGAGAGCCAGAAAACACACACACACACACACACACCTGATCCAATGATGACAATCACTGACGTCACACCAGAAACGCATCATTCCATTTCTCACAAGAACAAACATGAATCTGAAGTTTGGGATCGGGAAGATTTTTTATGTTTTTAAAAGAAGTCTCTTCTGCTCACCAAGACTGCATTTATTTAGTTAAAAATGCAAAAATAAAACAGTAATATTGTTAAATATTATTATGATGTAAATCATCAGTTCTCTATGTGAATATACAGTAAAGTGTAATTTATTCCTGTGAATGTTCAGCATCATTACTCCAGTCTTCAGTGTCACATGATCCTTCAGAAATCACTATAATATGATGATCTGATGATCAAGACACATTTATGATTATTTACACTTATAAACAGTTGTGGACATTTTTTTTCAGGATTCTTTGATGAATATAAAGTAAAAAAACAGCAATTATTTGAAATAGAATCTTTATAACATTATAAATGTCTTTACTGTCACTTTAGATCAATTTAATGCATTCTTGACGAATAAAAGTATACATTTTTAATTTCTTTACCCCAAAAAATAAAATAAAAATTCTGAGCTCAAACTTTTGAACGGTAGTGTTTAATGTTACAGAATATTCTATTTCAGATTAATGCAGTTCTTTTTACATTATATTCATCAAAGAATCCTGAAAAATCATTGTAAATAACTGTTTTCAACACTGATAATAATCATAAATGTGTCTTGAGCATCAGATCATCATATTATACTGATTTCTGGAGGATCATGTGACACTGAAGACTGGAGTAATGATGCTGAACATTCATAAATTACACTTTAATATATTCACATTGAAAACAGATGATTTACATTGTAATAATATTTCACAAAATAACAGTTTTTTGTTTGTTTTTGTTTTTAATCAAATAAATGCAGTCTTGGTGAGCAGAAGAGACTCTTTTAAACATAAAAAATCTCCCAAACGTTTGACTGGTAGTGTGTGTCCAGTCAAACTCAGCATTATTTACACACAACGTCTACTTATAGGTTTAAAAAAAAAAAGATTCCTGGAGGATGATGTCATTACGGAACTGGCTTTTGTTCGTTAAAAGGATTTTACTACAGTTAAAATATTATTACAAATAATTTACACTCGCATCAATATTTCATGTCAATTGGTTTATTTACCCACTACAGTATTCTGCAGGTAAATGTTGACAGGTAAACATGCCAAGAATACAGTTAATCGTATACGTAAAAAAAAAAAATCTGAGCATTCTCACATCAGCGACCTCAAGCTTCACACCTGTCAATCATAGATCAGTGGGCGTGTCCGAGCGCGCAGGGAGCGCCGTGATTGGCTGAGGCCTGCCCGGGTTATTCCTGGTCCTTCTCCTCTCCGTGAGTGATGATGTGCACCAGATTCTTGTAGTCCAGGTTTCCCGCCGCATCTGGAGGGAAAGCGTTGAACATCTGCTCCATCTGAAAACCACACCACACCAGTCAGTGATGAGGATGAAGAAGATGTCACTGTAACCACGGCAACCGTCAGCATCAGCACCAGCCTCACCTCCTCTGTGGAGAACCTGTCCGCTTGTGTGGTCAACATCTCAGTCACACTGAAGAGAGACACGTTCAGAATAAACATCCATAACCTCAAATCTGGGTGTTCAGTAGTAGTTGTGTCTCGTTTCCAGTCCAAATATTAAAAAAATATATATTATATTTAATATTTCAATTATATAAAATTATATTTAGATTATATAAAAAGATATTATTTCTTGTTTTCTGGAGAAATCAATCAAAATTAAGTGAGTTTTTGCATAATCCTTCCCTCGCACTTTCCTTCGCGGGTCAAAACGACCCGACGCCCTAAAATGATACTTTTTTTCTTTTTTGTCAAGCTTATATTATTTAATTTTTTATCATATTTTTTAATGCAATTTTTGGGAGATTTTTTTGTTATTTTTTATTTTATTTATCTTTAAATGACTAGATCAATAAATAAATTACAGCCTCTGTAATCGGGAGGCGTGGCCTTTGTAATCGGTAGGCGTGGCCTCTGTAACCGGGAGGCGTGGCCTCTATAATCGGGAGGCGTGGCCTCTGTAATCGGGAGGCGTGGCCACTGTAACCGGGAGGCGTGGCCTCTGTAATCGGGAGGCGTGGCCTCTGTAACCGGGAGGCGTGGTCTCTGTAATCGGGAGGCGTGGCCTCTGTAATCGGGAGGCGTGGCCTCGCAGCGAAGCAAGTGCATTCTGGGAGTTGTTGTGTTTCATCCACATGAGCCACAAATAAATGTGTGTGTGTGTGTGTGTGTGTGTGTGTGTGTGTGTGTGTGTGTGTGTGTGTGTGTGTGTGTGTGTGTGTGTGTGTGTTCGGACACAACATGAATAACTGGATATCCTACTATTCCTTCTTCAGGATCCCCTTGCCCTCCGGATCGAACACTTTGAAGGCGTTCAGGATGGTCTCCTCGGGATCGGCTCCTGTGGGACACACACACACACACACACACACACACACACACACACACTCTCTGATTGACAGGACTCACACACGTCACATGTTCAGCCACGGCTCCTGCAAACCTGCCTTTGAGCTTCTCTCCGAACATGGTGAGGAACACGGTGAAGTTGATCGGGCCGGACGCCTCCTTCAGCATCTCGTCGATCTCCTCCTGCTTCACGTTCACCCGCCCTGCAGCCAGGGGCATCATGGGGGATCACAGGGGCATCATGGGGGATCACAGGGGCATCATGGGGGATCACAGGGGCATCATGGGGGATCACAGGGGCATCATGGGGGATCACAGGGGCATCATGGGGGATCACAGGGGCATCATGGGGGATCACAGGGGCATCATGGGGGATCACAGGGGCATCATGGGGGATCACAGGGGCATCATGGGGGATCACAGGGGCATCATGGGGGATCATGGGGGATTTTTTTAAGTATCACAAACCAAACCAGATGTAATATTGTAAAGTGATTTTTTTGTTTTTGCCATGAGAGTTTTTGGTCCAATTTCTGTTATTTATTTGACTATCATACATAATATCTATATCGGCCGATAAAAGCAATTTTATTCATTTTTACTTCAAGCCAAACAAATTGTTTTAATATATTAAAAAAAGAATTCCTATTTGACCCAAACATATAGTTTGAAACAAAATTATATAATTTTATTATAAAAGGGACTGAATTGGAAAACTATGAATTTGAAAGCTGCATATACTGTGTCTCTGTGTGTGTGTGTGTGTGTGTGTGTGTGTGTGTGTGTGTGTGTGTGTGTGTGTGTGTGTGTGTGTGTGTGTGTGTGTGTCTGTGTGTGTGTGTGTGTGTGTGTGTGTGTGTGTGTGTGTGTGTGTGTGTGTGTGTGTGAGTGTGTGTGTGTCTGTGTGTGTGTCTGTGTGTGTGTGTGTGTGTGTGTGTGTGTGTGTGTGTGTGTGTGTGTGTGTGAGTGTGTGTGTGTGTGTGTGTGTGTGTGTGTGTGTGTGTGTGTGTGTGTGTGTGTGTGTGTGTGTGTGTGTGTGTGTGTGTGTGTGTGTGTGTGTGTGTGTGTGTGTGTGTGAGTGTGTGTGTCTGTGTGTGTGTCTGTGTGTGTGTCTGTGTGTGTGTGTGTGTGTGTGTGTGTGTCTGTGTCTGTGTCTGTGTGTCTGTGTGTGTGTGTGTGTGTGTGTGTGTGTGTGTCTGTGTGTGTGTGTGTGTGTGTGTGTGTGTGTGTGTGTGTGTGTGTGTGTGTGTGTGTGTGTGTGTGTGTGTGTGTGTGTCTGTGTGTGTGTGTGTGTGTGTGTGTGTGTGTGTGTGTCTGTGTGTGTGTGTGTGTGTGTGTGTGTGTGTGTGTGTGTGTGTGTGTGTGTGTGTGTGTGTGTGTGTGTGTGTGTGTGTGTGTGTGTGTGAGTGTGTGTGTGTGTGTGTGTGTGTGTGTTTAGTGTGACTGACCGAGAGCGGCGAAGGTGTCCCTCAGGTCGTTCTTGTCTATGAACCCGTCTCGGTTCTGGTCCATGATGGTGAACGCCTGGAACCAGAACATCATCATCCCAGTTATCACCATTAACCATGAAGAGTATTTACATTACTTGAAATGAAACATATGGAGCCTTGCACATGACACACTACATACTGTATATATATGTATTAATAGTGGCCAATTTGAACTAATTAATTCCCCCATTTTGATTTAACTAAAATAAGGGAACAAATAATTATATCGTACACATAATTTACTTACACGGATGTGCTCAAAAAAAGTGCTGGGCTCCCTACTGACATAAAATAAAATAAATGAATTAAAACATAAAAAAAGATAACTTATTTATTGCTGCTATTTTTCAAAGTTTGACATTTTTGTTTATTTTAAGTTGAAATGCTAAAACAACGAATTTTAAATAAACTAAAACATATTAAAAAACTCTATAGACATATTTTTTAAAACAACTAAAAACTAATATACATTATTTTTTAAAAAGCACACAACAAAATTACTAAAACTTTAACTAAAATGAATATGAAAACAAAATATTTTAATAAAATTGAATTCGAAATATTAACAAAAGCTACATCAGTGATAATAAAATAACATTGTTTCAAACTTCAGGAGATTAATTATTATTATTATTAACTGAGCTCTGATGTATATTTTATTGAAGCATAAGAACTATTGAATATGAAGAGCAGCTCATGATAACTTGGGCTTGTGGGAGTTTGATGAGGAGATAGTCGAGCTGGCGTCACACAATGCCACACGAGTGCCAGTTATCCGAACAGAATTCAGTCAATCTGGTATGTTAAGGAGAGTCTCTATAAATATATATTTCATCCCTCAATAGGGATCAGACAGGAATATCATATTCCACAGGGAGCTTTACAGAAACACAGACAGCAGCTGCTCTTTACAGAGCAAATCAGAACACACCCAGACAACTAATGTCCTATATTTTAGTTCAATAATGTTTTGAATTTAATATTTTGTATTTTGGGGGGGTTGCATGTACTAAATTATATTTTTGTAGATCCATTTATTCACTTTTTGAGAGCTGAAAATTTAATTTCCATGTGGATTTTATAAAAGCTATAATTTTATTGTTATGAAAAATGCACAAAAATACTAATTTAAAATTTTGTATGAAATATGTATATTCCAAAACATGTTTTACTCTACAACTGCAAAAGAAAAAAGAAAAAATAATAAAAGTGAAAGTAAAACGCTTCCACTAGATATAATTTGAAAAAAGTAAAAATATAATTTTTCAAAACATTTACCAGTACCAATCTTTTGGAATAAAAAAAAATCGGAAAAAAGTAAAATTTAAATTTATTCGCTCAAAAATGACCGAATCTAAATATGAATATTTAAGTCTGATTCAAAGCAAATAAACTAAACTCAAACTGAACAAACTGAAGCTGATCAAACCTGTGGAATATGAATCATATTTGAGAGCTGCAGGTTTTGTGTTTTTAGAAGTCATACAGGCTCGGAATATGTAAATGATGACAGAATATTAAAGAACCTTTAACATCCATGAACCACTAAAGGTTATTTTATTAGCAGAAAACCAGGTCTTTTTTTTTTATAAATGGTTCTTTATGGAAGCAGAAATGGTTCTTCAATACTTTACACTACAAAAAATGATCGTGATTTTAACAGTAAAAGACCGTAAAAATGACACAGTGAAAAACTGTTAACAGAAAGTTTCCGTACTATATACGGTAAATAACTGTGATCGATCTAACCGTACATTTAATGTAATTTTACAGTAAAATACGGTTACATTGACAGTTTTTAGACTGTTCCCTGCGTGACACTTTACATCTGATGTATTTGTGTTGAAATATCAGTTATGTACATTAAGGGTTTTATGTTACATTTAATGCTGTTAAATTAATGTTTATTGCATTTTTACAATTGTGTGTGTGTGTGTGTGAGTGTGAGTGTGTGTGTGAGATACTGTTCGCTTCTATTAACTTTCTTGTGGAAAAGCTGCTTGTGATGAGCTTTGATTGATCATGTGACTCTCATCTCCACTGTAATTGGTGGTTATCAGTGTATTACAATGGTACAAAACAGATATTAATACTTCAATAGGTCAGTAAATTAACATTATTTCATATACTGACATGTTTTTTACTGTAAATTTAAGTTAAGTTTGTAAAACCTAAAATGTTGCTACCGTAATTTTTACAGTAGGTTTCTGCCAACCACAGCTGCCATTTTTTACCGTAAAATTTAACGTTTTTTTTTATTTTTTTTATTTTTTAAGAGTGTATTGAGAAGGTTAAAGCCACCAGACCTCCTTGAACTCCTGGATCTGAGCCTGTTCAAACATGGAGAAGACGTTGGAGTTCGCTCCGTCTGCCGACCTCTTCTTCGCCTTCTTCGGGGCCTGCAGAAACCAAACCTCAACAACACGCTTCTCCCTTATCATTTACACTTCAGCAACAAGCTCGTTCATTCCCATTAATCCGTTCAAACTGTAAATTAATCAATGATTCAATGATTCAAACTCAATGATTCATTTGCAGCATCGCTCTAAATAGAGCATTTGTCATCAAGGGAAAAAAAGAAAAGTTCTTTGTTATTATGAAGAATTTTCTGTATTGACTTTTTACAGGTGTTTTATAACCGTATTTTTAATTGGGTTGAGTTTTGAGGTTGAAGTAAATGTCTGTAAACTGAAGAGATGATTTTCCACCAGGACATCGCCTGTTTTATATCAAAGTAACACTTTACAATAAGGTTCATTAGTTAACAAACTAAGATTGAACAATACTTCTTCAGAATTTATGAATATAGGTAATATTAATTTCAACATTTACTAATACGTTATTAAAATCAAAGGTTGTATTTGTGAACATTAGTTAATGCACTGTGAACTAACAAGAACAAACTATGAACAGCTGGATTATTATTAACTAACATGAACAAAGATTAATAAATACAGTAACAAATGTATTGCTCATTGTTAGTTCATGTTAGTGAATACAGTAACTAATGTTAACTATAATGAGCCTTATTATAAAGTGTTACCAAAAATGTTAGTTGTTATTATGTGTTGTTATATCAGAGAATGATAACTATGACTCTTCCTTGTGATATTTTAAGCGAAAACACATTTTTCATAAAATGAACATGAATAAAAAAATAACAAATAAAAAAGTAAGTCCAAAGTCCGTTGTTTTTTTTTACGGGTGTTTTATAACCGTATTTTTAATTGGGATGAGTTTTAAGGTTGAGGTAAATGTCTGTAAACTGAATAGATAATGAGCTGATAATTTTCCACTTGTTTTTAAATTAAAATGTATATTTGTTATTATTTATTGTTATATTGGAGCATGATTAACTATAAAAAAAACTGATTCTTTTGAACAAACACAACATAAGTGCAGCAAATAAGATGCTAAAATTGAAATGAGCATGAATTTGACTCAATATTTACTTTTAATTATTTAACAATTTATTTATTTAACAATATTTACTATTTACATTTTAGCACATTATTGTTTGATTCATCGCTGGTATGTTTTTTAAACTGACACAAAAAACATGCTGGGTTGTTTTAACCCAAATCTGGGTCTAATATGGACAAACCCAACCGTTGGGTTAAAAATGTCATTTAAAAATGTAACCCAATGGCTAGGTTTGTCCATATTAGACCCAGATTTGGGTTAAAACAACCCAGCATGTTTTAGAGTGAATAACTTATATTGGAACACAATTAATGATAATTTAAGCAAAAACAGCGTTTTCTTGATTATTTTTAACAAACTCAACACAAGTGCAGCAAATGAGATGCTAAAAATTAAACGAACACTAATTTAACACAATATTTACTGATATGTACATTATTCCTTGATTGGTACTCTCTAAAAAATGCTGGGTTGTTTCAACCCAATTTTGGGTAAAATATGGACAAACCCAGCCGTTGGGTTAAATTTTTACATTACATTTTTAACCCAAAGTTTGGGTTTGTCCATATTTTACCCAAAATTGGGCTGGAACAACCCAGCATTTTTGAAACTGACACAAAGAAGAATAACTCAGTTTCAGCCGATTAATAACTCTGACCGGATCGGTGGATCTCTGATTAAATCCCGAAGTCTATCACTAGCACGAGTGATTCCCAAAGCATCCGTAAATCCTGATACTCACCATGACCGTCGCTGGATCCGAATGCTTCTGGACAATGGGTTCGGATGGATGGGCTTTTGTAGATTAGCTGCGCTGTTCTACTGGCCGGTATAAATAACACATGCCCTGTTTAGGAAGTGACAGGTAGATGATGATCCTCAATGCACACACACACACACACACACAGAAGCGTGATGTAGGAACAACAGTGGTTTAGAATGACAGGTTCTCTGGAGGACAGAAGAAGCGCTCAGCTGTTTGCTGCCGATGATCTCTCCTCACTTCTTGTGTATTTCAGGGATTCGCATTAAGAGCTCAGTGGAGTTTCAGAGACTCAAACCTGATATTGTTTTCAGGGTTGAGCATCATTCAGAACTGAGCGAACAGTCTCCCTAACATTCCCCGGGAAGCAGACACACTCTGTCAGTTCAAATCTCTTTGTCCTAGCATACACATAACGCATTATAGACACTCAATGGTATGCTGCATAGTTTAGGTCAGCCGGATCCGGGAACACTTCCCGTTAATCCTGATGTACTCGTTACATGATGAGAAGGATGGCGTCTATGCTAATATTAGTGTCTCTGTTTATCCCGAGGTTCTCCGCAGTCCGCCGGATCCAGGCCGAATCCGGATCAGACGGTGGACCTGCGCCCGGACATGTCCACGACGCATCCTGAAGTGTCCGCCTCATCCGGCCTGTGAACGCCTCATCGACACGACAGCCATCGGCACTGATCCTCAAACCCGTCTCCAGACCGGCGTGATGACTCCGACCTCCAAACCAGACGGAAATAGAAGAGTGATGATCGGAGTTGCTCACAAGTGAAGAAGAAATGGTTTGTAACGTAACTATGGAGAATATAGAAGATTTTGAACACATGGAAGAGGCTTTTGAGTTTGATAGTCGTCCTTATTTATTCGAACCCGAGTATACAGACGAAGAGCTAGCCTCACACTCTTCAGTCAACAATACCTTTCCCGGCTACAACGGGAGTTCCCACGGGACTTCAGCCAAGACTACAGCTAGCCGTCTCTAAAACACTATTTAGATGAATTTAAACAATGGCTAAGTTGCTAAACGCATCTTGTCGTCATGTAAGGACCCTGTTCATGTTGGACTGACATTTTAATTGCATGTTGTGTCTGTTAAGAGGCACAGACACACTCTTTATGAATATGCCCCATAACTGCCGTTAGCTGAGTGAGCTCTGGGCATTAGCGGTAGCGGCTCCGTGTTGCAGCACCAATCCGGTTCAGGTTTTTTTCTATAGACCGAACTCACAAAGGTATAACGATCAAGATTAACTTAAAAATTGCCTGGAGTTCTCCTTTAAAATGGGTCATTTATGTAGTAGAAATGTGAAATTATTTTAGAAGTTGGAGCCTTCTAGACTGAGAAAAGCCAGAAAATGTATTTTTGGCTAATGCGGATGAAAGACAACAACTCCCAGAATGCACTTGCTTCGCTGCCCTATGAGGCCACTCCGAAGCCACGCCTACCGGTAAGAGTGCAGTTAAACAACAAGGCTAGGCTACTAGTGAGACTCCGTGACGAGTCTGCCCAACATGTCCGGGATTCGGCTTTAGCGTTCTACAGTCGCCGTTCCTCATGTTTACTGCGGCGAGCAGGACGAGGCTGACGGCCGCGGGAGAACGGCGCGAGGCCGGTGGCGTGATTACTGATGAGAGGCGCCTGTGAGACGCACCAATCGGCATGAATTCAGTTACATTGAAACAAAAGCTGTGCATGTAAACAATGAATGGCGACTGCAGAAAGCAAAAGCCGAATCCCGGACATGTTGGCCGAAAAGAGGATGGTCACCGCTAATACTCAGCTTTCTCCACAGAACAAGAGCCTGTTAGCTTAGCTTCCAATAAAAAATGGCTGACACTATTTGTACATTCTGTGAGTGAGATCCCCCCCTCTATGGGCGGGCTGAACACATGCGGATCTAGCGCCTCCTACTGGCTGTAGTCTCTCGCCTCTGGACAAAAAAGCCTCGGATGACACAAAATGACAATTTTTGCGTCATTTGACGATTTTTTTCAGACAAAAAATACATATATCTCTCGTCTCAGGGAAAATATTACAGGTTTTCTACTGATACAAAGCTTAATGCTAAAGTATCCCTTTAATCGCAAACTTTGTTGTATTATTTTCATGTTATCACTGTGAAGTTGCTTTGATACAATCTGTATTGTAAAAAGCGCTATATAAATAAAGGTGACTTGAATGGAAGATGTCTCTTCTTCTAAATTATTTGTCCGTACTCCGTACACATCAACATTTATGCATTTGGTAGACGCTTTTATCCAAAGCGACTTACATTGCATTTCAAGATACACATTTACATTCTTATCAGTTCTTGCTTTCCTTGGGAATCGAACCCATGACCTTGGCATTGCCAGCGCTCTACTGTTCGAGCCACAGGAAGGCATTGTGTTAATAATGTTGAATGAGAATAAGTTCCTCTTGCAGCATCTCTTCTCTTCTCTGATGTTGTGGGCGGGGCTATAACCTGTCACTCACATGAGATCAGCCAGTAGCAAACCACAACCATCCAATCAATTTCACACAGACACAATCAAGCCCCGCCCACATGTGTTTTTTTTCCTGAAGCGTTTCAGAGATAGATATCCATCTATCCATCTATCATCCATCTATCATCCATCTATCCATCTATCCATCTATATTCCATCCATCTATCCATCTATCCATCTATCCATCTATCCATCTATCATCCATCTATCATCCATCTATCCATCTATCCATCTATCATCCATCTATCATCCATCTATCCATCTATCCATCTATCATCCATCTATCCATCTATCCATCTATCATCCATCTATCCATCTATCCATCTATCATCCATCTATCCATCTATCCATCTATCATCCATCTATCATCCATCTATCCATCTATCATCCATCTATCATCCATCTATCCATCTATCCATCTATCATCCATCTATCCATCTATCCATCTATCCATCTATCATCCATCTATCCATCTATCCATCTATCATCCATCTATCCATCTATCCATCTATCATCCATCTATCCATCTATCCATCTATCA
>JARPMJ010000888.1:0-127500 GCA_033366665.1 Phoxinus dragarum | reverse complement strand
GCTCAATCCCACAGTTTTTTTCGTGTGTCCTCACACTGAGCCCATGCATCTGTGTGTCAATTTTGGTGAAAATATCTCAGTTAGATTCAACGTTATAGACATTTATGTGACAAAACACGTCAAAAACGACTGACACATGACTTTGATTGAATTTTACTACCCCTTACGATCAATATTTTGAGATTTGGGCATTGGCGTATAGCTATCGACCTATGTTTCCAAACTTCTGATGGTGGTTTCGTGTCGATCGGACAAGAGGTTTCGAAGATATCGCCAAATGTTTTTTAAGCGCTAAATTACAACGCTGCACAAACCATATGCCAAAACCTGGCAAGTCTGGTATCGTTGGACTCGGCAACGATTCAGGAGTCTAAGGAGATCACTCCCGTGAGAATAAGTTGACCACACCCAAAGTTATAAGCATTTGGAGAAAAAAATTATCCACTAGGTGGCGCTGTTTCGAAACTTCTTCAGGCTCCTTCAGGGCATCATGGTGATGAGCCATACCGAGTTTCGTAACAATTCGTTCATGCGTTCATAAAATACAGCATTTTAGCACATAATTCAAAATGGCCGACAGCCAAAAACGCCGATCTGGGAAAATTGATTTCAGATGATTTGCCATGACGCCCTGAATCCAACGAGACCACATTTATGATTTTTGGACAAACCGTTCAGAAGTTATAAGAAAAAATAGCCATTTTTCATATCTCCGGACCAGTAGGTGGCGCTGCGCCGAAACGCTGTATGTTGCCTCAGATCATGCTTGTGATGACATGATGACAAGTTTGGTTTGAATTCGATAAAGCGTTCGGAGATACAGCCTTACATGTGTTTTTGTAAGCTCTACGTAAAATTAGTTTGCGCGTTTAATGAGAACGGTTTGACGAATCAACTTGAATCTCATAACTTTTTGTCGGCACTGCCTGAAGATGATCTGGTGCAATTTTGGTTCAAATCGGACAAACCGTCTAGGACAAGTTTGCAAAAGAAGGTTTTTTGGACAATTCAAAATGGCGGACATATTTGTATGACGGAAAATTACGTCAAAGGGTGCCGTCGAATCGTCATTAGCTCAGGAATCAGAGGAAACAATTATTTTGTTGATAGGCCTAAAGGTTTAAAAGTTATTAGCATAATATAAGTGAAACTTTGGACAGGTGGTGGCGCTAGAGGGAATGAGTTAGAGACACCAAAATTGGTGCAATTACTGTTGGGGACTGTCCTCTATCAGAATGTCAAACCAAAATAAGTTTCCCGCAAACGGTTCTATAGGCTGCCATAGACGCCCAGTCGGGAGAAAAAGAAGAAGAAGAAGAGCCGGAACAGATACAATAGGTGCCCGCACCTTCAGTGCTTGCCCCTAAATATTCCACATGTATTACTGAATATAATGTTTTTATGTTAAGCGTTAGTTCTATTAACGGACTGAAGATGATAATGAAGCCTCTCGCTCATTTTCAGCTCTGATGTTCTGGATATGATGATGATGAAGATGAAGATGTTTGCCAGTAGAGACATTCGTGACCTTCATCATCTGGAAGAGGAAGTGCAGAGACTTCAGGAAGTCCAGGAGAGATCAGCCAATCAGATCGCACTGTTACAGGAAGTCCAGGAGAGATCAGCCAATCAGATCGCTCTGCTACAGGAAGTCCAGGAGAGATCAGCCAATCACATCGCACTGCTTCAGCAGCAGCTGGCCAATAAGACACAGGACATCGAGGTAGAAATCAGCTCATTATGAACAGTTGTGGATACTTTGAAAAGTAATGCATTACAATATTGCGTTACTCGCTTAAAAAGTAACTTATTGCGTTACGTTACTTTTGCGTTACTTTTTGTTTTTTATAACAAAAAAGTTATATTTTTGGGCAAATGTAAAAACCCTCTGCACTAATGATGTGTCTCAACATGAGGACAGGAGGGCTGCCAGTCAATAAATGTGTAAATTACTTGCGTTAATAATTTGAAAAAGTAACTCAGATATTTTGTCGTCAATTTTAAAAGTAATGCGTTACTTTAGTTACTTGAAAAGTAATCTGATTACATAACTCAAGTGGTTATGAAGGGTGATTAGTGTGTGTGTGTGTGTGTCAGAGACTTCAGGCCGAGTTACAGTCGCAACAGGATTATGAGGAGATCAAAACTGAGCTCAGGTAATGCACTCATACTCTCTCCTCATATGATCATCAATAATGTGTTATTAAGTCTGTTTATGATCGCTCCCAGGACTCGAGCGCCGACACACACTGACGACGACGTGCTTCCGCTCCGTCAGACTCTGCGGATCATGGTGACGGCTTCATACACTCTCATTACATGGAAGAGAGCACGATTGATTGTTTTTATTTAAAAATATACTTTTATTATTTTTTTTGTTTTCTTTTGTTTTACTTTAAAATTTGAAATAAATAGCTCAAATAAATAAAGTAAAACACTAAAAATGTGAAATTATTTTAAATAAATTAAAATTAGAGAAAATATTTACAAACAACAAATCAAAATAAAACTTCCAAACAAATCTGAAATATTTAATAAAAAAAATATTTTAAATTAAAAGCTGACATATTTATTTTAAATAAATTAAAATAAGAAAATTTATATTTTAAATATTTTCTCTAATTTTAATTTACTAAAATAATTTCAAATTGTTTGTGTTTTACTTTATTTATTTTATTTGAGCTATTTATTTTAAAAAAAAGTTTTTTTAGTTTTTCAAATTAAATATATTTCAGATTTTTTTGCAAGTTTTATTTTAAATTGTTTTTATTTCTAAATATTTCTCTAATTTGTATTTATTTTAAATACAATAATGTTAGCTTTTCGGGGGTTTTATTTGATCATTTTTATTTATAAACTATTTATTTTAATTTATTTAAATACTTTTCTGCTTTTTAAAAGTAAGCATTTTACTTTATTTTATTTTAAATATTTATCAACTATTTTAACTGAATATACAGCCTCATGTAAAGTCTACATATAACATCTAATGCATAGAAAGAGAAAACCAGATTTAAAAAAAACTTAATTTGCTTTACAAAAATATAGTGTTAGAAAAGTCACAGTTTATTCTGTTAATATTGGGCATCTTTCATCATTTTTAGTTTTGTGTTTATTTTTTAATCGTTTTTATTTTAAATTATTTATTTATGTACTAATTTATTATTTTCTCACAAATGTATGCAGTGTGGCCTATTTTAACTGAATACAGTCTACATAAAATATAATTCACATATAAAGAGAAAACCGGATTAAAAAAAACCTTCATTTGCGTTACACAAACATACACAGTAAAAAAAAGTTGAGTTATTTGTTTAACCTAACTGGAGTTTAACCCAATGCATTGGGTTAAAAGGTGCTATACCACCCATAGTTGGGTTATTTTTAACCCAACATTTTTAAGTGTAGTTTTTAATATTCTGTTAATAACTCGTGAATCTTTTTGCTCTCGTCAGATCCGGTGATCCAGAGCGAGTTAAGAGTTCATCACTTCTGTGGAAAAGAGGAGCCGGCGAGTGATATCCCAGTGGAGAACATGCGGTCTTCGTCATCATCATCATCATCATCAGTGGTGTTCATTAAAGAAGAGTGTGAGGATGAGGAAGAGGAGGAGTTGGACACGTCTAGCGTCGCTCGCCGGGTCAGAGAGACTCTCCAGAAGCACCGCGTCGGCCAGCGGGTGTTCGCTCACTGTGTGCTGGGACTCTCTCAGGGAACCGTCAGTGATATTCTGGCCCGACCCAAACCCTGGAGGAGCCTGACCCGGCGCGGACGAGAACCCTTCCTGAGGATGAAGAGCTCCTGGCGGACGAGGACAGCGTGCAGACGCTCACAGTCGTCCAGCAGAGGCTGAGAGGGTGAGCGATCTCACACTGAACACCGGACACATCTGAGAGTTTCAGCTCGTTTTCAAAAAGTAGGAAAAATAGGGCCAGCTAAATTACATTATTTAAAGGGGGGGGGGGGGGGGGTATAATGCCCTTTTCACAAGATGTAGAATAAGTCTCTGATGTCCCTAGTGTGTGTGTTGTGAAGTTTTAGCTCAAAATACCCCACAGATATTTTTATATCGCATGTTAAAATCCTCACTTTTTGAGGGTGAGCAAAAACACCCCGTTTTTTTGTGTCTGTCCCTTTAAATGCAAATGAGCTGCTGCTCCCGGCACAGGGGGCGGAGCTTCAAGAGCTTGTGTGTTAGCAAATCCTATTACCTCTTCTCAACATGGACCCGGGGGCGGGGTTTATGCAAATTCTAGGGTTGGTGATGTCACTAACCCGGGAGGAATGTCGTGTAGTTCCGTCAGCCGTTTGTTGTAGTTCTTAAAAAACTATTTCTTTAAAAGCAAATATCTCCCTTTGCTCTGAACTTTGAGCGTTGCAACTTTGCAGATGTTGTTTATGATCAAACAGCAACATCACACACTAACTACAGTTAGAAAAGTCAATTCATAATCAACCACCCCTTTAATAAATTTGCTTATAAGGTAATTTGGTGGCTAGATGTTTGATATAAACTGAAATAAAAATAATAATAATAATAACAATAAAAAATTTAATAAATAGTATTGCATGGATGGATGATGCAGAATGATGATGATTTTATATTGAGCATCAATGGCTGCAAACATCCTAAACATCCTTAAAACAAGATACTTGAGAAGCAAAATGACAATAGATATTAATGTCTTGTTTTCAAAAAAGTATGAAAAATTATTATAACCTTCTGTTGGACGAGAACAGCGTTAAACGCTCAAATTAATATTTGAAGATTTCAAAAAGTACGAAAAATCGTGCAAAAAAAAAAAGGCTAATAAGGTAATAATAATAACAACAATAACAGTAATAATAATAAATAACTAGTATTATTTATTTATGCATGGATGGATGGCTCTTGAAGAATTCTCTTGCATAATGATGCAGATTTTATATTGAGCGTCAAAGAAAAACATTAAAATAAGTTTTGTACGTGGTATTTTTGTCAGTATCTGAATATCCTTAAAACAAGATACTTGAGAAGCAAAATTACATTAGATATTGATTAAAATATTTATTAAAATATCTTGTTTTCAAAAAGTAAGACAAATAGGGCAGGCTAAATTAAATAAATTAATAAATTAGCATATAAGGTAATTTGGTGGCTTAATGTTTGGAAACTGGTATTATAATTATCTTGCAGAATGATGTAGATTTAAAATAAAATATTTCAGATTTTAATTATTCTTATTTTATTTTTTCAAATTAATATTTCAGATTTGTTTTTGATTGTTTTTGTTTAAATATTTGCTCTAATTTTAATTTATTTAAAATAAAATAATTTAAGACTGTAATTTATTTAAAACATTTAATTATTTATTCATATAGTCGATAGTCAAATAGTCAGGTTGAGCGAATGATTCAATGACTCACTTGTTTCATTACTGGATGATTCAGTGTTTTGAACGAATCTCTTGAGCGAATGATTAAATGGACTCACTTGTTTCATTACTGGATGATTCAGTGTTTTGAACGAATCTCTTGAGTGAATGATTCAATGACTCACTCGTTTCATTACTGGATGATTCAGTGTTTTGAACGAATCTCTTGAGTGAATGATTCAATGACTCATTCGTTTCATTACTGGATGATTCAGTGTTTTGAACGAATCTCTTGAGTGAATGATTCAATGACTCACTCGTTTCATTACTGGATGATTCAGTGTTTTGAACGAATCTCTTGAGTGAATGATTCAATGACTCATTCATTTCATTACTGGATGATTCAGTGTTTTGAACAAATCTCTTGAGTGAATGATTCAATGACTCTCTCATGTTTTAACAGTCTCTCGTCTCCACCTACTGGTGTAACGATGTAATGATACAATCTTTATCCGAAGCAGAAAGTTATTTTCAAAAGCTGATTTACTGTATTTTGATCTCTACTGTAATCATCAGTGTTTATATATCGAGTTCATGATCTCCTGTCTCTGTCTCATCACTGAAGGCATCGTCCCGTGGGCTCGTTCTCCACAGATGAGCTCAGATCAGCTGATCAGGAACATTCTGGATCAGAACCGATCGGAGCGTGAGTGCAAGCTCAGCATGTGCTACCTTAACCATTTATTATTCTTTGTAAATGTATATGGCTTATACATCAACTTAAATATTACATTTATATAGTTTTAATATATAAATGTTTAAACATATTTATTACACGTTTAGTGGATTTATGTTTTTTTATTTTTTAAATATGTTTTTAATGCATGATTTAATATTAGTAATTAAGTAACTGTGTTTTCTTAAGTATGTCTTGTGTGTGGAAAAGACTTCATAAACAGTCATTTAAGTCAATATTTGTGTCTAATTTGAGCAAATTCGGAGAATAAAGGTCGTTAATATCAATAAAATCGTAAGATTTTAACAGAGACATTAATGTATCGGTTTTAGATATTTTATTAGATCAAATGAAGCTGAGTGAAAATGAGAAATGTTGCCTTGGCCACAAGCTGAAATAAAAAATAATATTTAATTTTAAGTTTTAATGTTTACTTTATTTCATTATTTATTTTTTAGCTGAAACAAATGTGTAGAAATAGCTGCCACGGCAACATTTCTAATTTTAGCCTACTAAAATAACTAAAAATTAATAAAGAAAAATGTATACATCAAAAATGTAATTTTCATTTTTAGTTTTTTCTTATTATTTTTAGTTTAATTAAGTAGCCTACTACATATAAGTAATAAAAAATAAAAAATAAATATAAAAAAATGTGACGTTTTTTCGCTTTAATTTTCTCATTTTGCGTTTACCGGTAGTTAAGTACAAAAATTACTAAAAATGTAAGTAATTTAAAAAATGACTCAAGTAAAAAAAAGTAAGTAAATAAATGTTATTTAAAGTTTGCCTTGGCTACTTACTAACATACATACTCTACGTTTAAGTTGAGGTGCTAAAGTTACTTAAACTAAAATGGAAATAAAAACAAATATGTAGAAATAAAACAAATTCAGTGAATTCTAAATTGGTTGTTGTGTGAATGCCAACAGAATCTTAAGATTAGCTGATTTTTATTAACTCTTTCCCTGCCGTTGATGGACATTTCTGGCAGTCCGTGTTTCCACTGTTAAACTGTAGGGGGCGCTGTTGCTCTTCTGTGAAAAAGTTGGCGGGGAAAAAGTTAGTGTAACTTTGCAGATTTTTAACCCACAAATGAACAATGCGGGAAATTTTTAACTCTTTCTGAACCTGTGTGTGTGTGTGTGTGTGTGTGTGTGTGTGTGTGTGTGTGTGTGTGTGTGTTTCAGTGATGGATGTGGACAGCCGGTCTCAGCGTGGATCAGAGGACGTCATCAGAAACATCCTTCATCAGGCCAAACACGAGATGCACGTGACGAGCGAGGCGCCGGAAGAGGTGCATTATGGGACACTGAGTCCCAGTGTTCAGTCGCCTGCTGATTTCGTCCAAAGCATCATCCGAAAGGTCAAATGTGAGATGGATGAAGACACTCACCCTTCAGCTTCTCCAGCTCCTCTGTCCACCATCACACACTCGTTCCCGACGGACGCGCAGCCGAGGACACAGGTGTGTGTGGGAAGCTGTGAGGACGAGATCCTGGAGTCGCTGGATCTGGACACCGTCAGCATCACACAGAGAGTCAAAGAAGCGCTCGTGGTCAACAACATCGGTGAGACGGCAATAATGAACTCATCTTTCTTCACCAAAATTACATTTTTTCCTTGACAAATAATATTAATAGTCTTAAAATAGCTATGTAACTCGACACCCTTGCCTCATTTAGTATGGGCGGTTCTCTGAATATGCAAATGAGCCCCGCCTCCACTCACTCACTCACTCAGAGATCCACTGGTGGACGATCACACGTTGATCTGATTGGTCAAGGTAGTGTGTGACGTCAGAAACACCAGCGATTTCAAACCGTGTTTTTGAGACTGTCTTTGGTTCACTGCAGTTTTAAGCAGAAAATACTCAGCAATGCTGTCCACTTATAACTTACACATGGTGTGTGTTAAAGCAGATTAATAACTCCACATACACACATAAACTACATTAAAAGCTGGATTTACACCACAGGGGGACTTTTTAAAAAACAGAAAGTTCTTATTTAAATATTAATATTAAAAAATAATATTACATTATATAAATATAAAAATTAATAAGTGTTATTTTAGTATAATTTAAATGCTATTATAGTTTATTTTAATACGTTGAAACAGTTTTTATTAATTGTGTGTGTGTATATATATATATATATATATATATATATAATATATATATATATATATATATATATATATTTTTTTTTTTCAGTTTTAGGTACTAATGTACATAAAATTTTGCCTTTTTGCAAGAAAAAAAAAGAGTATATATATATATATATATGTGTGTGTGTGTGTGTTTCACTACTTTGAACTTTGATCTCAAGACCCGGTCACTTCAAAAACAGAAACTGCAAAACTGCAATTTAAGGGAAATAAAGGCAATTCCAAGTTAAATCTTGCACTAAATATTTGTGTAAGATTAAAATATGCTTTCTCTAAATTTATAAAATATTATATTTTTTGAAGAAAATTAGAAGGAACATCATCATTGGACAATGTAGCCAAACTTGATGTATTAATATATGTATATGTATCCACTTGCCTGATGGTGTTGTTGGTTGTCAGGTCAGCGTGTGTTCGGTGAAGAGGTTCTGGGTTTGACTCAAAGCTCGGTGTCGGAACTGCTGTCCCGGCCCAAACCCTGGACTAAACTCAGTCTGAAGGGAAAGGAGAACTTCATCCGGATGCATCGGTGGCTCCGAGATCCGCACAGCGTCCAGAGACTGACCGACACTGACCAGAGAGGTAAACATTACACGATATATCGCCACCACATCGGTATCGGACGATATCGGCTCATTTTTAATGTTAGCGTTATCGGCCCGATAAGAAAATGTGTCCGATATATTAAAGCCGATAAATAATGTATTATTTCCTTCAGCTGAGACTCTTCAGATGCGCACTGTTCAACATGATGATTATGAATTGCTTGAAATATGATTGAAATCACTTCAAAAAAGGAAAATACAGTTCAGTGCAAATCTGTCATATCGGCTTCATAACATTATCATGAGAACATCATAATTGTGTGTTTGGGACATGGGTTTTACTGGCGAGACTTTAGTTTTTGTAATCAGGCTCTCAAAAATGACATACAAATTTGGATTTAGATTTATCGGCCGATATATCGGTTATCGGCTTTCAAATATAAAGAATTATCGGTTATCAGTATCGGGCAAAATGTTTATATCGGCGCGATGCCTAGTAAATGTATGTTTGGTAAAAGGATATTAATGCATATCTACAACAACGTGCATATGAACATTTTCATTTCGTTCTTCTTGTTTGTGCTCACGCATACAGATGAGCTCATTATAATCACACTGTTATGATATTTTGGTTATAAAGTATATTTGAGACTATAGAATATTTAGAGATGATTCTATAATTGCAGGTACGTTTGCTGTCATTATTGTTTTATTATTTATTACTGATTGTCATCACAAGATACTACAGGCCATAACAATATCATATTTTCTGTAAAAAGTGTCTTTTACTGTATAGCTGAAAATCATGATTCTCAAAATCATGATCATAAATTCTTTTTGTCCGCATTAGTGTATTTTTTCCCCCATCATGTATTATTGCGCAATCAAAATATATATATTTTTTATTTTACTTTTATTTATTATAAAAGCCCTAAATAGTAATTTTTTAACAACATTAAATTGTATAAAATTACTTTTATCTTATAAAAATGTGTCCATAAATCTTGGATTTAGATTTATCGGCCAATATATCGGTTATCGGCTTTCAAGAATGATCGGTTATCGGTATCGGTCAAAATTTTTATATCGTTGCATCCCTACTAAATACATGTTTGTTGGAAGGATATTATTCAATGTGCATATGAGCGTCTTAATTCCGTTCTTCATCTGAATGGATCTCATTCATAAGCGTTTGCTCATAAATGTGTGCAGCTCGCCTCAAGCGTGATTCCCAGCGGCCGTCCGACGGGTTCTGCCTCTCTGATGGTTCTGGAGCGTTTGAGGCGATTAACGGCCTCGTGTGGTTCTGAGCGCTCATGAGAAGGACTCGCTACGAGCCGCGTATCAGCGCGAGCCGTACCCGTCTCAACACACCATCGAGAGACTGGCGGCACAGCTAGCTCTGCAACTAGCACTGTCAGCAACTGGTTCTACAACTACAGGTACAGTAGGTAACCAGTGTGTGTGGAACTCATTTCAAGTCACTTGAGTTACGTAATCAGATTACTGTCAAGTCACCTGAGTTACGTAATCAGATTACTGTCAAGTCACTTGAGTTATGTAATCAGATTACTGTCAAGTTACTTGAGTTATGTAATCAGATTACTGTCAAGTTACTTGAGTTATGTAATTAGATTACTTTTTCAAGTTACTTGAGTAATGTAATCAGATTACTGTCAAGTCACTTGAGTTACGTAATCAGATTACTGTCAAGTCACTTGAGTTACGTAATCAGATTACTGTCAAGTCACTTGAGTTACGTAATCAGATTACTGTCAAGTCACTTGAGTTATGTAATTAGATTACTTTTTCAAGTTACTTGAGTAATGTAATCAGATTACTGTCAAGTCACTTGAGTTACGTAATCAGATTACTGTCAAGTCACTTGAGTTACGTAATCAGATTACTGTCAAGTCACTTGAGTTATGTAATCAGATTACTGTCAAGTCACTTGAGTTATGTAATCAGATTACTGTCAAGTCACTTGAGTTATGTAATCAGATTACTGTCAAGTCACTTGAGTTACGTAATCAGATTACTGTCAAGTCACTTGAGTTATGTAATCAGATTACTGTCAGTCACTTGAGTTATGTAATCAGATTACTGTTTCAAGTCACTTGAGTTACGTAATCAGATTACTGTCAAGTCACTTGAGTTATGTAATCAGATTACTGTCAAGTCACTTGAGTTATGTAATCAGATTACTGTTTCAAGTAACTTGAGTTACGTAATCAGATTACTGTCAAGTCACTTGAGTTACGTAATCAGATTACTGTCAAGTCACTTGAGTTACGTAATCAGATTACTGTCAAGTCACTTGAGTTATGTAATCAGATTACTGTCAAGTCACTTGAGTTATGTAATCAGATTACTGTCAAGTAACTTGAGTTACGTAATCAGATTACTGTCAAGTCACTTGAGTTACGTAATCAGATTACTGTCAAGTAACTTGAGTTACGTAATCAGATTACTGTCAAGTCACTTGAGTTACGTAATCAGATTACTGTCAAGTCACTTGAGTTATGTAATCAGATTACTGTCAAGTAACTTGAGTTACGTAATCAGATTACTGTCAAGTCACTTGAGTTATGTAATCAGATTACTGTCAAGTCACTTGAGTTATGTAATCAGATTACTGTCAAGTCACTTGAGTTATGTAATCAGATTACTGTCAAGTCACTTGAGTTATGTAATCAGATTACTGTCAAGTCACTTGAGTTACGTAATCAGATTACTGTCAAGTCACTTGAGTTACGTAATCAGATTACTGTCAAGTAACTTGAGTTACGTAATCAGATTACTGTCAAGTCACTTGAGTTACGTAATCAGATTACTGTCAAGTCACTTGAGTTATGTAATCAGATTACTGTCAAGTCACTTGAGTTACGTAATCAGATTACTGTCAAGTCACTTGAGTTACGTAATCAGATTACTGTCAAGTAACTTGAGTTACGTAATCAGATTACTGTCAAGTCACTTGAGTTACGTAATCAGATTACTGTCAAGTCACTTGAGTTACGTAATCAGATTACTGTCAAGTCACTTGAGTTACGTAATCAGATTACTGTCAAGTCACTTGAGTTATGTAATCAGATTACTGTCAAGTCACTTGAGTTATGTAATCAGATTACTGTCAAGTCACTTGAGTTACGTAATCAGATTACTGTCAAGTAACTTGAGTTACGTAATCAGATTACTGTCAAGTAACTTGAGTTACGTAATCAGATTACTGTCAAGTCACTTGAGTTACGTAATCAGATTACTGTCAAGTCACTTGAGTTACGTAATCAGATTACTGTCAAGTCACTTGAGTTACGTAATCAGATTACTGTCAAGTAACTTGAGTTACGTAATCAGATTACTGTCAAGTCACTTGAGTTACGTAATCAGATTACTGTCAAGTCACTTGAGTTATGTAATCAGATTACTGTCAAGTAACTTGAGTTACGTAATCAGATTACTGTCAAGTCACTTGAGTTACGTAATCAGATTACTGTCAAGTCACTTGAGTTATGTAATCAGATTACTGTCAAGTCACTTGAGTTATGTAATCAGATTACTGTCAAGTCACTTGAGTTATGTAATCAGATTACTGTCAAGTCACTTGAGTTACGTAATCAGATTACTGTCAAGTCACTTGAGTTATGTAATCAGATTACTGTCAAGTCACTTGAGTTATGTAATCAGATTACTGTCAAGTCACTTGAGTTATGTAATCAGATTACTGTTTCAAGTCACTTGAGTTACGTAATCAGATTACTGTCAAGTCACTTGAGTTACGTAATCAGACTGTCAAGTCACTTGAGTTACGTAATCAGATTACTGTCAAGTCACTTGAGTTATGTAATCAGATTACTGTTTCAAGTCACTTGAAGACTTGACAGTAATCAGATTACTGTCAAGTCACTTGAGTTATGTAATCAGATTACTGTCAAGTCACTTGAGTTATCGTAATCAGATTACTGTCAAGTCACTTGAGTTACGTAATCAGATTACTGTCAAGTCACTTGAGTTACGTAATCAGATTACTGTCAAGTCACTTGAGTTAGTAATCAGATTACTGTCAAGTCACTTGAGTTATGTAATCAGATTACTGTCAAGTCACTTGAGTTATGTAATCAGATTACTGTCAAGTAACTTGAGTTATGTAATCAGATTACTGTCAAGTAACTTGAGTTACGTAATCAGATTACTGTCAAGTCACTTGAGTTATGTAATCAGATTACTGTCAAGTCACTTGAGTACGTAATCAGATTACTGTCAAGTAACTTGAGTTACTGTAATCAGATTACTGTCAAGTCACTTGAGTTACGTAATTCGATTACTGTCAAGTCACTTGAGTTATGTAATCAGATTACTTTTTCAAGTAAACGAAAATTCGTACATATACTTGCATGAAATTTTTATTCTATAGTCAAAGAACTAAATAAATACACTATCCTGTGGTTTTCTCTGTTAACAGGTCCAGAATTAGGCGAGATGGTTTAACCGAACCAGTGCAAACCAGAACAGATCGAAGTCCGGCCAGTTCGAGTCCGGTTTCAAGCGGTTTACTGTCAATCAAACAAGAAGCCTGTGATCCTGAGATGGAGGAGGACACACACCAACACACTCGTGTTTCTGTCGCCGTACAGTCCGTCACTAAAGCTGAAGATCTGAACGAGCTCGTATAATACAGAATATAATCTCAGGAACCAAACTAGATCTTCTCCAACTTTGATTTCTAAATGTGACCCATCTCTGATCAATTTAGACGTGATTTCAGTATGTTTATCTTTTTTATTTCATTCGTACAGAAAAAGTGAATCCTGATTGGACAAATGTCAGTTTTTTTTATTATTATATTATGGCTGAATAATTTTGTTTGATAAAAACTCTTGTCAGTTTACTTTGACGGGTTGGAGACTAAATGGTAAAGGATGTGAAAGTGAATAAAAGTCCCTTTTGGTGACTGAAAAAATCTGAATCTATTTTTACTTTCATCTGTATTTGTTTTGTTCCAATTGTGATGCTGATAAAAGCCTTTAAATTAAATGTAAATATTTATATGATAAACAATGTCTTTTTATTTCAAAGAATTTCCAAGAGTGAATTTATGATGCACCTTTTTAATCAAATTTTTGCTTAAAACAAGTTTTCAGTGAGAAGAGTCCAAAACACAGAATAAAACTAATTTATGAATTTCTGTAACTTGCATTTAATAAAAAATAAATAAATGTAACTGAATAAATCTTTATTAATAATTATTTCTAATTTATTTTAATTTAAACACATCCTAACTCTGCTACACTGTTGTATTGTGTATATTTAAATGTAAAAAAATGTAATTAAATTATTTAAATACATTTAATAAATAATTATTCCAATTGTGATGCTGATAAAAGCTTTAATTTAAATTAATAAATGTAAATATTTATATGATAAACAATGTCTTTTTATTCAAAGAATTTCCAGTAGTGAATTGCACTCAAGACCATAAATGTTGGATTTACAAATAAATTAAAATCAGCACAATCATTCTTTAAGGTAATCTCTGAAAGTCCAAAACACAGAAAAATGTATAAATAATAATAAAAAATAAAAAATAATTTATGAATTTCTGTAATTTGCAATTAATACATAATAAATGAAGGGATTATTTTTAAATAACTGAATAAATCTTTATTAATAATTATTTATAATTTATTTCAATTCATTTTAATTTAAACATCCTAACTGTTGTATTGTGTATATTTAAATGTAAAATAAAAAAAATTAATTAAATATTTAAATACGTTTGATAAATTCATAAATATGTATAATTTATTAGTAGTTACTATTAATATTAACAATTCTTTATTAACAAATACTTACATTTAAATAAATAAACAAAATGTAAATGATATCCACATGACGTCGTGATTGCGTCACGACGTTGTCGCGTCACGTGACTCGCAGCTCAGCTGAGAGGAGAACGTCATGGCGGTGTAGAGCGGATTACACTCAATGTTTACATTCTGTCTGTCGTCTGTTCTCTGGTTTTTCTCCGGTTTTACCGCAACAACGCTCATCTTCTGCGACTAACTCGGAAAGCAGGTGAGTTTTCGGCGATTGCTGCGGCTTTATTGACCGGTTTCGGTGCCGGGATAACGGTTCCGCCCTCCACAAAAACAACAACAAACATAAACGACATCAACAACTACAACAACAACACACACTCTCATCGCGATCTAAAGACAGACATGTGTGTTTAACACGGAGTAAAATGCACACAGGAGCGGTTTAATCAGCTGCACTGGTCGAGCTGTCAGTGTAATGATGGTCAAACTAGCTAAACCTAGCATGTCTAGCCATCTAGTGCACCTATCTAGACTGTACACTTGTAAACTACAGGTTTAGGCATCATCGACTCGTTCACAGTCGTAGTTGACATCTCACTGCTGTCTAGATAGGCAGCTCACCAGGTTTGCTGTGCACTAGAGTCAACAGCTGCATGAACACATAATAAATAAGTGTAGTTAAGTTATGTGCTTTTATCTGACCTACCTTTGCAGATTGATTATTTGCTTTGGCATGTGAGATTAGACACTCCTGCACCAGTGTGAGTCTCACTGAAGCACTTCTGCAGGACTGAAAAGCATGATAACATATCTGTCATATGGCCTACAGATATTCCCGGTTAGCATAACATCATATAGCAAGCCTTTAGTTTGCATAACCTCTCTTTGATTGGTGTTCACTTCCATCTAACAGCAGCGGATCAGTGAGTCTGCCCTTCAGAAGCCGGTGTGCTTTAATCCACCCTCCTGTGTATTATGAGTTGACTATGAAGTTTGCACAGGTTTTATCAGGTCACATATGGCCTACTTTACTCAGAAGCTGTTATATATATTTATTTAATCTACTTGAGAATAGTGGATGATGTTTTGAAGCTTCTCCATTACTGTGGCCAAGTTCAGATCGGTATCTATGCACTTTATTCTGCTTCCTTTTCCTTTGTTTTTTCACTAATAGTGTGTGTGTGAGAGAGTATGCAATGCCTTGAGAAAAGAAACAGTAATTTGCCACTATAAGACACGATCCGATTATTATGTTGCTCATTATGTCATTGTGTAGATATGTTGCAACTATATATATCATAGTCAGTGTTGGGGAAAGTTACTTGTAAAAGTAATGCATTACAATATTACGTTACTCCCTTAAAAAGTAACTAATTGCATTACTTAGTTACTTTTTTAGAAAAGTAATGCGTTACGTTACTTTTGCGTTACTTTTTCCCCCACCTGGCTGGGCTTGTTTTTTTTATAACACAAAAGTTCTATTTTTGTGCAAATGTAAAGACCCGTTCACACCAAAAGGACATGTGTACAGTAGAGGAAAGCAAACAAGCAAACCTTTCTAGTCATTTTTGCTTATTAAACTGAATCATCGAAGGTCAAAAGCAAGTACAGTGGTCAATAAAGTGAGATTAAATGCATAAACTTTTTGTTTTAACATATTTAGTTATTTGGAGGTTTGCACAGTATTCTGATTCTGCATTTCACTGATTTTATTCATTTTGAGGAATATTTAATATTTTTTGTGCAAGTGAGATGAGTAAATGCTCCAATGGCAGGTCGGCCTCTAAAGAGCCATGAAGGGTTGCACACACACACACACACACACACACACACACACACACACACACACACACACACACACACACACGTCAGTCAATAAATGGGAAAACAAAGTAACTTGTGTTACTTATTTGAAAAAGTAACTCAGATATTTTGTTGTAAATTTTAAAAGTAATGCGTTACTTTACTAGTTACTTGAAAAAGTAATCTGATTACATAACTCAAGTTACTTGTAATGCATTTCCCCAACACTGATCATAGTGTAGTTTGCATTTTCCAAATGTGTGTATGTGTGTTATGATCTCTTGCAGCCTTTCTTTCTTTCTTACTTTCTTTTAGCGTCTGCTCCACACGCAGAGATCCAGGTCCAGATCCAGATCCAGATCCAGGTGTGTAGACCTTCACTGTAACGTCACGTGATGTGTCAGAAACTCGTGGAATGTGTGCATGTTAGTGCATGTGTGGTATAGAGGAAGATTTGAGGATGAGTTAAAGGAGTAGTTCACTTCAGAATGAAAACTTCTTGATAATTTACTCTCCGCACGTCATCCCAGATGTTCACGTCTTCCTCCAGTGGAACAGAAATGCAGGTTTGTGAGGAACACACTCCAGATGTTCTCCATATAGTGTCTTCAATGGTCCAGCGGGTCGAAGGTCCAGATGTGAGTTTCAGCTTCAAAGTCTCTCACGATCCAGCCGAGGAATAAGAGTCTCATCTAGACACACCAGCGGCCATTTTATAACTAAATACACATTTATACACTTATAACCACTAATGCTGGTCTTGCACTCGCTGCGATGCGCCACACATTACATTATCAGGGTGAAAGGTCACGGTAATACCCTAATGTAGAGAAGAGCGAACAACTCCATCTCACTTTCTCCTCCAACTTCAGAATCGCTGTAAGGACCTTTGAAATTACTAAAATCATTTGGCGTAGTGATTTGGAACCTGCCGGAACTACTTGTCACGCATGACCTTTCAACCTGATGATGTAATGTGTGGAGCATCGCTGCACTGAAACTCACATCTGGACCTTCGACCCGCTGGACCATTGAAGACACTATATGGAGAACATCTGGAGTGTGTTCCTCACACACCTGCATTTCTGTTCCACTGGAGGAAGACGTGAACATCTGGGATGACGTGGCGGAGTAGCCTGGCTAACGCCAGACCCAATTCTCGTTGAGACTTGGGTCTGGGAACCACATGTGCATTTTCTCGTATTTGAGGCGTGGTTTACGAATGCGTCGGCGCCGTTTATTGGGTGCTAAGAATGTCTATCAAATGCGCCTGTACGTAGCTCATAGCCAATCGCTCCCTCCCCGTTCTGTGATTGGTTCCCTAAACGAGGCGAAAATCAGGTCCATGGTTTCCAGACTGCCTTTCAGCGAGAATAAAATCGCGCTGCGCAAAGGCAGTCTGGGGAAACCCAGGCTAGTGGCGGAGAGTAAATTATAATTTTAATTCTGAAGTGAACTAATCTTTTAACTTGTTTTCTCCAATTCAAATTTCAACTTGCTTTTCTGATGCATCAAAACACAATGACTTATGATGATAGTAATGCTGATTTAAATAAAACAATTGTATACAGTTCTGTTTTACAGTAATGAGATTTTAGAGGAGAATTTGCCTTGAAAATAATCTTTAATAGCCTTTATTTTATTTATGTAAAATATAATTTCTTGTTTTGAGGGTAATATTGACACAAGTGTGTCTATAGGGTAAATCCATACGATCTATAGGTTCAGTCTCATCTAATGCGGTCACTTATTGATCCGCTGTAAAAAGCATCAGCATGATTTCAGCCGAACGGCTCATTGATTATGAAATGTTTCATTGATTATGTCATTGTTTGTGGATGGAGGGATATCTTCAGGGATGCCCCTTTTTTAATTGCATCCGTTACTGTGCTCATAAATGTGACCCTGGAGCCGCACAGGTATATCTGTGGCAATAGCAACTATACATCGTATGGGTCAAAATTATCCATTTTTCTTTTATGCCGAAAATCATGAGGATATTAAGATCATGTTCCATGAAGATATTTAGTAAATGTCCTACCGTAAATATATAAAACATGTATTTGTGTGAGTGAATGCAGCACAATCGTGAACATAAATGCACAATTTTAAAGGAGATTTTCTCAATGTTTACATTTTTTTGCTCCTCAGATTCCAGATTTTCAATAGTTGTGTCTCGACCAGATATTGTCCTATCCTAACACACCACACATCAGTGGAGAGATTATTTATCCAGCTTTCATATGGTGTATAAACCTCATTTTCAGAAAATTGACCCGGTTTTGTGGTCCAGGGTCACATTATGTACAGTCCTGTGCTCTTATTGAGGACTATTGAATAAATGCAGATGATCTGTATAACTAACTACCGTGTCTCAGGTCGTCTGTGGCCTGCGGATCCGCTCTACCCAGCAGCCCCGGGGCCATGGTGAGACCTCTAACCCTCATTTACATCTGTCAGATCTCTGATCGCTGATGCCTGTTCATACGATGCTTGTGTTGTGAAGGTTGAAGAGGGGCAGGAGAGATCGGAGGCCCGTGAGAGCCCCGTCGCGGAGCACCAGCAGGTATCACAGCGCTTCAGGAATAACACTGTCCTCCGCTCTCGTTTAGGTCGGAGTCACAGGAGGTTTTGATTGTCTATATGAGCTCTTCTATGAGAAGTTCATATGCAGAAAACGAGGACGGAATCACAAATGATCACATCCTAAATAAAAGTTTGTTTTTACATAATATATATGTGTGTGTGTGTGCTGTGTATAATTATTTTGTGCATGCATGCATGTATATATTTTAGAAAAATTTGTTATTTATACATAAAATATTTATATTTATATATATATATACATGCAAATATTTCTTAAATGTATACATGCATGTGTGTGTATTTATATATATATATATATATATACACAAAATAATTATACTCAGTACACACATATATTATGTAAACAAACTTTTATTTTGGATGCGATTAATCGTCGCAGTCTGCGAATATTAATGTGCAAAAAGGCTGCTATTGAAATATTAAGTTTGCATAATATATAATATATATTGCATAATATATATATATATATATATATATATATATATATATATATATATAACTGTTGTACAGTAGAATGTACGTCAAGTAATATATTAATAATACACAATATTGATACATGTTTTTTAAAATATCCCACAATATCCACATTTTTTTCAATTTAAACATTAAACCTCTATTGTGCAGCAGCACTTTGTTTGATTACATTTTAAAAGACTCGTTAATCTTGTTAATAAGTTTTATGCATTCATTTGATTACCACCTTTTTTGATAATGAATTTGTATTACAAGCATATATATATATATCCTCAAGCATGCATGTACAATAATATATATATATAATTGTACATGCATATATATATTTATATACAGTAATATATATATATTAGGACTGTCAAAAGATTAATTATGATTAATCGCATCCAAAATAAAAGTTTGTGTTTACATAATATATTTGTGTGTGTGTACTGTGTATAATTATTATGTATAAATACACACACATTCATGTATATATTTAAGAAATATTTTCATTTATATACTGTATATACATTTATATAATTTATATTATATATAAATATTTTATATAGAAATATAACCAATTTTTCTTAAAAATATACATGATTGTGTGTTTTTATATATATGTAAATAATTATACACAGTACACACACACATATATTATGTAAACACAAACTTTTATTTTGGATGCGATTATCACGATAATTTTTTTGACAGCCCTAATATATATACACACACACATGATTGTACATGCATATATATATTTATATACAGTATTAGGGCGCTAGTAATGGTGTGTGTAATGGCAGGTCGAGTTCCCGCTGCTGCACGGCGAGTGTGTGGAACATGTCGGGAGGGCTGAGGAATCTGTCATTGCCTTAACCAGCTACCGCCTTCACATCAAGCTGCAGGAGAACGCCATCAGTGTACGTGTTTCTCTCATACTCAACAACACCTGCACACCTGTGTCGAGATCTGACTCTAGTGACGTGCAGAACATGCGTGCGGGAACGACAATCTCTCAATCAGAAGATATTCTGTCCACAATATCAATCACAGATCACAGCCAATCAGGAGAGTGTGTGGGCGGAGTCTATCTCAGCACTGATTTTATTAAATTAAATTAAAGGTGCAGTAAGCGATTTCTGAGAAACACATTGTTGATATTTGCTGTCAACCAAAACAAACACCTCTGCAAAAGTGGACGTCACTTTATCATAGCTGAGGCAAAGCAAAATAATGCTCAGTGAAAAATAAAGTGAAGATGATGAATAAACGACATCATACAGTACACAAGAGTGTGCTCAAGCAAGAGCTGGTGTTAATCGCCGGCAGCTCCAGACAGACACTCATAACTGTCCTGTTACTACAGCTGACATTATATAAACAGCATCTTGATTCTGTGAAACAGCAAAACCAATGTTACTCACATATGGAGCAGAAACAACGCTTCTGTTTTCAGGCCTTCCTGCTTTGGTCTCTGGCTTTACTAATATAAACACGGGTCCTAAAGCTCTTGCCTAATGTCTCTCAGCCATCTCTCTTTCTACAGTCTTTCTTCAAATCTCCCTCTTGCTAACTCTCTCTCCTCCCCCATCATGAGTGGACACTCCCCCTACTGCTGATTGGCTCACTCTCTCTCCTCCCCATCATGAGTGGACACTCCCCCTACTGCTGATTGGCTCACTCTCTCTCCTCCCCATCATGAGTGGACACGCCCCCTAATGCTGATTGGCTAACTCTCTCTCCTCCCCCATCATGAGTGGACACGCCCTCTATTGCTGATTGGCTAACTCTCTCTCCTCCCCCATAATGAGTGGACACTCCCCCTGCTGCTGATTGGCTAACTCTCTCTCCTCCCCCATTATGAGTGGACACGCCCCCTACTGCTGATTGGCTAACTCTCTCTCCTCCCCCATCATGAGTAGACACGCCCCCTACTGCTAATTAGCTCTCTCTCTCCTCCCCCATCATGAGTGGACACGCCCCCTATTGCTGATTAGCTCTCTCTCTCCTCCCCATCATGAGTGGACACGCCCCCTACTGCTAATTGGCTAACTCTCTCTCCTCCCCATGATGAGTGGACACGCCCCCTATTGTGATTGGCTAACTCTCTCCTCCCCATCATGAGTGGACACACCCCCTGTTGCTGATTGGCTAACTCTCTCCTCCCCATCATGAGTGGACACGCCCCCTATTGCTGATTGGCTAACTCTCTCTCCTCCCCCATGATGAGTGGACACGCCCCCTATTGCTGATTGGCTAACAGTGTCAACAGTGTTTCTCAGAAATCGCTTACTGCACCTTTAACAAACATTTAAGCATTATGCAATAATGTACACAACAAGTACACTTGTTTGGATCGCACTCTGAAGCCACACGCGTTACACTCAAGGCCTAAAAGACACAATTGTGATGTTGTTGTTGTGTTTCTGTACATCAGGTCCCACTGCAGCTGATTGAAAGTGTGGAGTGTCGGGATCTGACACAACTGCTCGTCACCTGCAAAGACTGCAAGGTCATCAGGTGCGTGTGTGTAACTGCGCTGCTTTGACTAACAAATGTGTCCTCGCGTCTCATCATACGTGCACAATATCCTCAGTGGTGGCATTGTGAGGCAGACTGATTGGAATAATGTGTACTGATGAATCAAGCAAAATAATGTGTGTTAGGAAAGTAAAAGTGCGTCCCAATACATATACTTATGCACTATTCTATGCCGTTTTGTATTATAAATAGTTGAGTAGTGTGAAAATTCAGAAATGGATAAAGTATGTTGGACATTTTATGCACTCGACTTTTGCAGCTTTAATTATGAAGCGGAGGGGGGGGGGGGGCATCAGACATCGATGATGAACAACAAAATAACCTTATAAAGTTCATATCAGGGGTTATTCTAGGATTTCTAGGAAGTCTATATATATATATATATATTAGTCTATATATATTTCTAGGAAGTCTATATATATATATATATATGTAATATATTGTTTGTATATTAGCGTAGACATGAACAATACAGAAGGTTATATACTACCTATCAAGTCAATCCTTGAATATTTAATTCATTTTTAATCATTTTAAATAAACAGCTAATATTCATTAAGAATATACACAAACTTTATATTACTGTAATTGTCTAGATTGGCAATATGTGGGTCAAATATATTTTTCAACACTTTATATATATTTTTTAACTGCATTTGTGCAGTAAAAATAGCTTAAAACATTGAACATTTCCACTATGGAGATAACATGTGCATTAGTGGAGTATTTCTGTCACCTAAACCCACTTTTAACATTAACACGACATAAAAATGACCAGTATAACCAGTAGATGGCTGCAGAGGACCACTCATTACATTTCCACTCCCTTTTACAGATCTTTTTGCGTGTTTTGCTTTTGGATTTTTAAAAAAATGATAATGAATATTATAAAATATATATTTTTAAAATAAATATAGAAGATAAAGGGCCGTATCTTGCACCCAGCGCAATTGACTTTGTACACCGACGCATGTGTCATTCCTATCCTGCACCCGCGCACAACACATTTTAGATTTGTGTCGGGCACAAGAGTCGTTTATCCCGCCGGTATAATAGCAACAGGATCCGCCCAGTTATTTGCGCTTTGCACTTTGACACTTGCGTTTCAGAACGTTAAAATAGGGCCCAAAGTGTTAGTATATATGGATAAAGTGCTGCCGAAAAAAATTAAAAGGATCTGTAGACAGAAATGCAATATCATAAACATAACTATGTTTTCAGTGGTGTATAAAGACGTTACATAATGAACCGTTATGTGTTTATTAGCTTAGAATGAGCATTTCTGTCTACACACACCGCGGGTCCGCTTACATCCACATGTTTCTACGGTGGCCCTGAGCGGACAAACGCGTCGTCACTGTGTTGTTCTGCGTGTAAAGAGGCTAAAGCTAAAGCAGCGAATAAAACACTGACACAATGATGAACAAGTAGCAATAATATTCGCAATAACATATTGTTTTACTGAATAATAAAGTAAACCTAATTTCTTAATTTATCTTTGTAAAGAAACTTGTTTAACTGGCTACTCTCTGCTGCCTCAGACGACGACATCACTTCCTGTCGGCCACCGTAACTTCTGTTGGGTGCAGTTCGCATCCTCACCACTAGATGCTGCTAAACATCACACACTGCAGCTTTAAATGTAACCTGTTGTGTTCAGGTGTAAGTTCCAGTCGACGGAGCAGTGTCAGGATTGGCTGAGGAGGATCAGCGCAGTTGTGCGGCCGCCGGCCCGCATACAGGAGCTCTTCGCCTTCGCCTTCCTCTCGTGCAGCGCCAGTGTGTCCGCTGAGGACAGAGAGTTGCATGATGGGATCTGCCGTGCAGGTACACACACATTTCAGGGCGGCTTTTACAGGTTCTTACTGACTAATTTAAATAAGTTTAAGGTAAAGCACTAAAATTACTATGGAATGCCAAAGCTGTCGAAATAATAAATAAATTAATATACAAAGAAATGTAAAATAAATAAATAAATGTCCCCGCCCCCCTCATTACCATACGGAGAAAGAAATGTAGAAATAGATACATATATAAATAAATGTGGAAAAAATACAATGATATTAAAGAAATAAAAGTATAAATGCACATTTATTTATTTTAAAATTTCTTTGTATATTTATTTATTTATTATTTTGGCAACTTTGGCAGTCCATAAGTTACAAACTGGAAATAATTAGAAACGAAAACTAAAACAGAGCAATCAATCAATCAATCAATAATCCTAAATCGTCATATTCTAAAAAACGAATAAAAATATATAAATTAACAGATATATAAATTAATGACAAAAAAGTCAAATTAAAAAACATAATTTTTTTATGAAAACTAAAATATATATAAATAACAGCTAATTCAAAATACTGATAAACTATAATTAGTCTTAGTATATACTAGTACAAAGTATTTATTACATAACTACTATATATAAATGATACTAAAACAACACTGGTGCCAGGTTTGATGAGTTTTAACATTAAAATAAGTGCGATCTGTATTATCAGATCAATTCTGTCATGCATTGAAATAAGGATAAAATGCACTGTAATTCTGTTTATCAACACAATCTTTGGCAATATATGTGTTTATGAAGCAACTTATAATAACGGAGCAAAAATAGACGTGTGTCTGGCTTGATGCAAGATAAACACAAATAAACAAACAAACAAACAAACAAACCCTTTCTATTTCTGTAAACCAGGAAGTGCTTCATGTAAAATCACACACACACCTGTTTTTTTGCTTATGGTTAAACTGAATCAAAGGTCAAAAGCAAGTACATTGGTCAATAAAGTGAGATTAGATGCATGTTTTATGAAACATATTTAGTTATTGGAGGTTTGCACAGTATTCTGATTCTGCATTTCACTGATTTTATTCATTTTGAGGAATATTGAATATTTTTTTGTGCAAGTGAGATGAGTAAATGCTCACTCATATTTAGTCTAGAACTACAATAATCGTCGTGTTTACACACACACACACACACCGCGTGTCAACATGAGGACAGGAGAGCTGTCAGTCAATAAATGTGAGAACAAAGTAACTTGCGTTACTTATTAAAAAACGTAACTCAGATATTTTGTTGTACATTTTTTAAAGTAATGCATTACTTTACTAGTTAGTTACTTGAAAAAGCAATCTGATTAAGTAACTCAAGATACTTGAAAATACTTGAAATGAGTAAAACCTGAGTTTTTAATGCCACACACCTGATGTGTGTGTGTGTGCAGGAGGACGTCAGCGGAGGTTCAAGCGCGAGCTGGAGAGGATGGGCTTCGACACACACAGTGCCTGGAGAATCTCCAACATCAACACACACTACAGGTGACACACCTGACACACACAGAGCGCTCGCTCGCACAAGCTGCTTCATCACCAGACATGTGTGTGTGTGTGTGATCTCTCAGGGTGTGTGCCAGTTACCCAGAGCAGATCATCGTTCCCGCTGCGGTGTCGGACCAGGAGCTGGAGAGCGTGGCGGCGTTCAGATCCTGGAAGAGGATCCCGGCTGTCGTTTACAGGTGTGTCTGAGCGTGCACTGTGTGAAAGGACTGTTCTGGGATCAGTACAGGTTAAGCTGTGTTCAGTATCGTTTGAATTTTAATGATTCCGATTCTTATCCATTCTTAATTTCGATTCCAATAAGGTAAAAAAAAAAACTTGGATATCATTCACATTTAGTTTTATTGCAAAACATTTAATTGTAGCTGAATTGTAATTGACAACTGAACAAAGATATGATTGAAATAAACAGTGTTCCCTTTCGAACGGTCACTTCGTATTGTGTAGCTATATTTCCTCAGATTATTGAAGCTTAAAATGTAAAGCGCATTACAGTTGCACAGCTAGGAAGTGAGTCTAGCTCACCCATTGGCTGTGCTGCAGCAACTGCACATCTAATGACGTATGCGCCAATCAGCTAACAGCGCGCAGACATACGTCAGAGCTCGTGCCTTATAAAATGAGCCCTATCTCAGGGAACTGAGGTTACGTTAGTAACCGAGCAGTTTTAAGATTTTCAGGTTCAGAAACTGTAATCAAATGTAAATTAACACTGCACTTTATAAATAACATTTACATTAGTTACAAAAGCTATTCAGTCAAGAACGAGTGAATTTTCTCTTAAATAAATACAATTAATAAAATTAATAAATTCTATCTGATTGGATGAACCACACTGTGTTAAAGTGCTCACCTTTATCTTAACCTTTGACCCAGACACCAGAGTTCGGGCGCTGTGATTGGTCGATGTGGGCAGCCAGAGGTCAGCTGGTGGGGTTGGAGAAATGCTGACGATGAGCATTTGGTTCAAGCCATCGCTAAAGCCTGTGTCACGGATCCGGCCTTGAGCGCGGCTCATGCTAACGGCTCATGCGTTCACCGCCACGCCAAACCTTCGCTCGGCGACTCCGGTGAGTGAGCGTGACTCCGGCCCCATACTAATTTTAATTAAAGTACTGGAATTTTACTTTTTGAAATGTAAGTGCTGTAAAACCCTGGAGATCAGCCATATTTATGAAAAGGTACTTTTCTTGGGAATTATTGAAAGACAATGGGTCTCATTCATGAAACATTCGTAAATATATGAGTAAATATGTGAGTGATCTGAGTGTAAAGAGACCTTCCCGAAAACTCTCCTCCTGATTCACAAATATTTCGTAAACGTCAGATGTGATAGTGAAACGTTTGTGTGTGTTAATGAATTCCAATCAGTCGTAAATGGGACGCGCGTGTACGCTCATTCTCAATTACCATAAACCCCGCCCATTAAATCCGACTGACAACTATATATGGGCATCATATGACACCAAACGAAGGATTTCAACATATCTTCTCAAAAGCGAATGAAAAATTTTTTTCTCATTATCAGATAATATTTTATTATCAGAAGTTCATTCAAAACGCCACATTTTATTTTCAAGTGTACATAGTGGCGTATCAGGTCCTAAAAAAAGAAAGCTTGGCAGATATTACAGATGCAGTTACTGGAGTTTCATCTGTTAATCGAACAGTCCCAGAAGTGAACAGAAAACGGTTCGACATGAAGCGACTGCAAAAAACTAATTAGTTCACTTCGAAAAAATATAGCCCAGCCGTATTGAAAGCTATTAATAATGTGATTAAAGTGTTCCGTTTGCAGATGCTGTCACTGGCTCTCATAATAAAAGTAAAAAGAAAAACGAATGTAATTACTATATATGATATTTGTTCAAAATGCTGTGTAAATATGTACCCGATTAAGGAGAATTAAAATGCAGCCTTATTAATGAGCAAAACGTTCGGATGTTAAACGCATATTTACGCGTGGCTGCGAGCCGGTGCAGATTTCTTTCGTACCCATGGGGTCTCATTCATGAAACACGAGCAGAACGAATGCTTGTGTAAATCGTGTGTAAAGTGGTTCTGGCGTTAATTTTCGGATTCATTAAAATGTTCGTATTTTCCAAATGTTAGTTGGTCCGAAAGAAATCTAGACCTGCTCCCAGCCACGCGTAAATATTCAGATTCAGATTCAGATTTCTTTATTAGTCCCCAAGGGGCAATTCAGTTTTACAGCCTACCCCTCCAGTAGAGTTAAAAAACAAACAATCACATACACACACACAGCACAATATACACATTCACCTGCCAGTGACAGACCAGAGCATTGTGATACGAGACAGTTGTGTAATTATGAGGTATCATTTAACAGTCTTATTGCAGAGGGAACGAATGAGTTTGCATAGCGGTTTGTTTTCCGTATTGGCACATAGTACCGCCGACCTGACTGCATGAGAACAAATCCCTCCTTGAGTACATGATCTGGATGGCACAGTATTCTGTCTGCTTTTTGGACTACTCTTATTTTCCAGAGATAACCGAGATCATTTAATTGGGTACCAGTGATTTTTGAGCATACTTTAACAATGTCGTTCAAGCTCTTTTTGTCCTTCACAGTTAAACCATCAAACCAACCCAAAAAAGAAAAAGTTAAAAGACTCTCAATGAATACCTGATAGAATGTGCATAAAATTATTTTACAGACCCCAAAGGAGTTCAACTTTCTCAGCAGGTATATTCTCTGGTTAGCTCGCTTAATAATACTATCAGTGTTCTCACTGAATTTCAATTTTGAGTCAAACACTGTGCCCAAATATTTATATGTCTGTACCACTTGAACACCTTCATTGTGTATTACACTCTGCTTAGGTTCGTCACTGAGCTTTCTAAAATCTATAATCAATTCTTTTGTCTTTGACACATTTAAGTCAAGGAAGCTGTCATCACACCATCTAGCAAACTCCTCAAGGGCACTGCTATGATTAGACTGCTTCCCCTGTAGAAGAGACAACAGGGCTGTGTCATCTGAAAACTTCACTAAGTGGCTGTTCTCCCAAGATGACCTGCAGTTAGTAGTATATAATATAAAAAGCAGTGGGGAGAGCACACAGCCCTGAGGAGAGCCTGTGTTCGATACAATGACAGATGACATGTTTCCATTTACATAGACCTGCTGCCTTCTATTTGTTAAAAAGTTTAAAATGAGTAATAAAATCTGCTCGGGTAACTTAAAATATGAGGCTAAACGTTCAATCAGAATGTGAGGCTGCATTTTGTTAAAAGCTGAGCTAAAGTCAGCAAATAAAATTCGTACATGTGATGCAGGTTTCTCAAGATGTTTATACACCTTGTCAAGAATAAAAAGCTTTGCATCCTCCACCCCCTTGCCTGCTTGATATGCGAACTGTAGCGGATCTAGTTTATCTGCAGTTAGGGGGATGATTGTGTCATTCAAGATCTTTTCAAAGCATTTTATGACTAGTGAAGTTAATGCAATTGGTCTAAATTCATTGAGGTCTTTAGGAGTTTTTGTTTTGGGGATAGGTATTATTGTTGATGTTTTCCATAAATCCGGTATCTTTACGCGCAGATCACTCACATATTTACTCGTATATTTACGAATGTTTCATGAATGAGACCCAATGTGTAAAATTAGTGTGTAATTTTATTGATAAAACAATCTTTTCACACAAAAATGTATGTTGCAGTCTGTCATATCGGCTACATAGAATTTTAATGAGAACGTTTTAATTGTGTGTTTGGGACATGGGTTTTACTGGCGAGACTTTAGTTTTTGTAATCAGGCTCTCAAAAATTATATAAAAATTTGGATTTAGATTTATCAGCCGATATATCGGTTATCGGCTTTCAAACATGAATTACCAGTTATTGGTATCGGCCAAAATGTTTATATATCGGTGCATGCCTAGTAAATATATGTTTGGTAGAAGGATATTATTCAATGCATATTTACAACAACGTGCATAAATATATATGATACAGCTTTCATTCTTCAGGTCAATCATATATTCATGGAAATAAATCGGTTTGAATAAGAAAATCTTTGTCATATTATCCTTTCAATGATTAATGTTACCGCAGTCATTGCATGTGCTGCACTTTATTTGTACCATTTTGTTTTATTAGTTTATTTTTATTGATCTATTTAGCTTTTTTAGAATTGAAAAGATAATAATGATATTGTTTGTTATAAGTGAGATCTCAGTCCTTGAAAATCCAGAAAGTAGTGCTTGAATTTCATTTTACAGTCTCTGTACAAATTGTTTTTCCTGCTAAATCAACTCAGCTGCTCATTTACTTCCTGTTTTCACATCAGGTTCTCACACGGCCAATGGGAACGTAGAGGCGGAGCCCAATGCCACGCCCCCTCAGAAGCTGTTAATAATGGACGCCCGGTCGTACGCGGCGGCGGTAGCCAATCGGGCGAAAGGAGGCGGGTGTGAGTGTCCAGGTATTGGACACTTCAATATAACTTTAAACAATTCAAGCGCGAGAGACTCTTAAAGTGACAGCACTAATATTCCTGACACTATCAAATTCACTCGTTCTTGACTGAATAACTTTTGTAACTATATTTGTAATGTATATTTTATTTATAAAGTGCAGTGTTATTTTACATTTGATTAGTTTCTCCACCTGAATACTGAAAATCTTAGAACACTGTTTATTTCAATCGTATCTTTGTTGAGTTGTGTCTATTTGTTGCGATTGCTAATCGCTTTATTTGTTATTTTTTAATAACTGAGTGTTTATTGTCTTTATTAATGCTTGAGTTATATTAGTTCGGCTAGTTGTTTTTAAACCACAGGCAAGCGTTCCTCATGTTAGTGTTCTTCAGCCTGTTGAACATGTTCATGATATTCAGATACAATTACATGTTTTGCAATAAGACTAAATGTGAAGGATATCCACGTTAATTTGTACCTTACTGGAATCGAAATTAGGAATTGATCGGAATCGATACCCAACCCTTATTCCTGATCTCTCTCTCTCTCAAACATCATCATCTGTGTGTGTGTGTCCTGTAGAGTATTATCCCAGCTGTGAGGTGATGTTCATGGGCATGGCCAACATCCACTCCATCCGGAAGAGCTTCCAGTGTTTGCGGACTCTCTGCGCTCAGGTCCCGGATCCGGTCAAGTGAGTGTTCATGATGAGCCAGCCTGTGAAACACAGCAGCAGACCGGCTCAGCTCAAAGCTGATGCTAATGAATGCAGTGTCGGTTACAGAGACAGTGTTTAGCAATGCACCGATCTCAAAATTCTGGTCAAACTAGAAACCAACATTGTTATGCTATGGTTAAAAATATAGACGTTTGATATATATATATATCTCATGCACTGCTCCGACGGCTGGGGCAGGACGCCTCAGATTCATATAAATGTACATATATAAATAAATAAATAAATAATAATAAATTATATATAGATAATTTTTTTACATTTAAATTTATATATATAAAATGCAACATTTACTAATTTCTTATTGATTGCAGTTTTTTGGAAGTGTTTGTGTATGAATAAAAATACTAATAAGATATAATTTATAATAATACATATGAATATACACACTTGCACATGTATATATGTGCATATATGCTAATAAATAGATTATATATATATTATTAGTAATTAATATTATTATAAATTATATATTATTCGTTTTTTGATTTATACACACAAAAAACAATCAATAAGACATTATTACATTATAATAATTGTTTCATGAACATTCATTCATATGCACTGTTAAAGAGAAAGCGTTCCCTATTTCTATGAGTTGTGCTCTTAAAGGGTTAGTTCACCCAAAACTATTCATGTTCCTCTGAGTGAGTTCTCGTAGTGTAACAGCGCAGCGCTTTGTCAGAAAGTAGGCTCACTATTGGCCAGTATCACACACATGACCAGTGTCGGCCAATAGTGAGCCTCCGTTCTGACGTACAACCCAGAAGCGTTTGTGTTCCTCTGAGAAACTCACTCAGAGGAACACACAGAAGAACACCAAGAGTTCAATAAAGTCGTTATTTTTGCGCACAAAAAGTATTCTGTTCGCTTGATAAACTTCAGGTTGAGCCGCTGGAGTCACTCGGACTATTTTAAACATTGTCTTTACTAACTTTCTGGGCCGACAAGTTTCAATTACAACAGAAGCCTCTGGAGGAGTGAGACACTCTCAGATTTAATCACTAATATCTTCATTAGTGTTCTGAAGATGAAGGAGAGTCTGACGGGAACAACATGAGGAAGAGTCATTACTGACAGAGTTTACAGTTCTGGCTGAACTAACCCTTTAAAGAGTTTGATCTTTGCTTTATGTTAGTTGTTTGGTACGGCGAAGTTTTCATAATTCATTCCAATATCATACCGGCTCATATCGGATGTGATGAGTGTCTCTCTCTCTCTGTGTGTGTCAGCTGGCTGTCGGCGCTGGAGGGCACTAAGTGGCTCCAGCATCTGTCTCTGCTGCTGAAAGCGTGTCTTCTGGTGGTGAACGCGGTGGACCGGGACCACAGGCCTGTGCTGGTGCACTGCTCCGACGGCTGGGACCGCACGCCTCAGATCGTGGCTCTGTCCAAACTCCTGCTCGACCCCTTCTACAGGACCATCAAGGTCTCCTGCACGCTTTCTTCTGTTTCCCTGCAGAAAATGCTTTTCTTACTCAGTATCTGTGTCTCGTTTTCAGTCCAAATATCTAAAAATTCAAGATGCATGTGGATGAGTAAAATGCCATAAGATACTACAGGCGTATCTTGCACCCAGCGCAATTGACTTTGAACACCGACGCATGTGTCATTCCTATTCTGCACCCGCGCACAGCGACTCTTCCCTCCACAGACGCACGTCGGTACATTAGGGAATGAACTTGCGCTCGGGGGGGCGGTTCAGTGTAAAGAGGAGTGTGTTCCGGCGCAAACGTTCCCTGGTGATATTCTGCAGTTTCAGAAAACAACTCCGCCGCTGACCAGGAGAAACCCAGTCTAAAGACAGCGGCGCCGCGCGTTAGTCAGATGCTATTTTAAGAGCGCGTGCTTGGCCATTATGTAGCGTGTGAACAACACACACTTTGAGTCTCTAATATAAACAGACGCAGCAGTTTTCATTTCTGCAAATCATACATTATTACAAGGAAACATATTAACACACGAGGGGAATCATTGTTGTGTCCGTGAAGATGTGAAAAAATCTATCTAGATTACACATTTACCCAAATTATTATCCGCCTGTTTAACCGAAGCTAATGTGTGTGTTTCTCCATCATCCCCAATGTCACTTCTCTGTGTTTTACGGCCCTGACGAGAACGTCGGTCTCCTCGGCTGTGAACCGCTCCTGGCGTGCGCCGGCAAACCCGCCGTTATAATAGCGATCCGCCGTTATAATAGCAATCCGCCGTTATAATAGCAATCCGCCGTTATAATAGCGATCCGCCGTTATAATAGCGATCCGCCGTTATAATAGCGATCCGCCGTTATAATAGCGATCCGCCGTTATAATAGCGATCCGCCTTTATAATAGCGATCCGCCGTTATAATAGCGATCCGCCGTTATAATAGCGATCCTCCGTTATAATAGCGATCCGCCGTTATAATAGCGATCCTCCGCCGTTATAATAGCGATCCGCCGTTATAATAGCGATCCGCCGTTATAATAGCAATCCGCCGTTATAATAGCGATCCGCCGTTATAATAGCAATTCACCGTTATAATAGCGATCCGCCGTTATAATAGCAATCCGCCGTTATAATAGCGATCCGCCGTTATAATAGCGATCCGCCGTTATAATAGCAATCAGCCATTATAATAGCAATCCGCCGTTATAATAGCGATCCGCCGTTATAATAGCGATCCGCCGTTATAATAGCGATCCGCCGTTATAATAGCAATCCGCCATTATAATAGCGATCCACCGTTATAATAGCAATCAGCCATTATAATAGCGATCCGCCGTTATAATAGCGATCCGCCGTTATAATAGCAATCCGCCGTTATAATAGCGATCCGCCGTTATAATAGCAATCGGCCGTTATAATAGCAATCCACCGTTATAATAGCGATCCGCCGTTATAATAGCGATCCGCCGTTATAATAGCAATCCGCCGTTATAATAGCGATCCGCCGTTATAATAGCGATCCGCCGTTATAATAGCAATCCGCCGTTATAATAGCAATCCGCCGTTATAATAGCGATCCGCCGTTATAATAGCGATCCGCCGTTATAATAGCGATCCGCCGTTATAATAGCGATCCGCCGTTATAATAGCGATCCGCCGTTATAATAGCGATCCGCCGTTATAATAGCGATCCGCCGTTATAATAGCGATCCGCCGTTATAATAGCAATCCGCCGTTATAATAGCAATCCGCCGTTATAATAGCAATCCGCCGTTATAATAGCGATCCGCCGTTATAATAGCAATCCGCCGTTATAATAGCGATCCGCCGTTATAATAGCGATCCGCCGTTATAATAGCAATCCGCCGTTATAATAGCGATCCGCCGTTATAATAGCATTAATAGCAATCCGCCGTTATAATAGCAATCCGCCGTTATAATAGCATTAATAGCAATCCGCCGTTATAATAGCAATCCGCCGTTATAATAGCAATCCGCCGTTATAATAGCAATCCGCCGTTATAATAGCAATCCGCCGTTATAATAGCAATCCACCGTTATAATAGCAATCCGCCGTTATAATAGCAATCCGCCGTTATAATAGCAATCCGCCGTTATAATAGCAATCCGCCGTTATAATAGCAATCCGCCGTGGAACAAGCGCGCCGGCTCTTAAAGGGAATGTGAGAGGACGCTCTGATTGGTTTATTTCACGTTATGCCCAAACCACAGCTATATAATGAATAATGAACTAATAATGAAGCGACTTCAGACCAACACATTTTAGATTTGCGCCGGCGCAAGAGTCGTTTATCCCGCCGGTATAATAGCGACAGCGCCGGGATCCGCCCACAGAGTTTCTTGCGTTTCGATAGGGCCCTGTGTCTTTTTGGGGAAATAAATTAAAATTAAGTGAGTTTTTGCTTTAAAAAAGCTAAATTATCTGCCAATGGGGTTAATAATGAAAAATAATGTTAATTCAAACAGAAAAAATATTATTTTTTCTTATCTCCATCAGCAGATAATTTAGCTTTTTTTAAGCATCAACTCACTTAATTTTGATTTATTTCCCCAGAAAATATCTGATGGCATTTTACTCATCTAGTAAATACATCTTGATTTAAGAATTTTTACATATTTGGACTGGAAACAAGACAAAAATACTGAGTGAGAAAAGCATGTTTTGCAATATAAATGCAGTTTAATATATCAGCTCTCTCTGCTTTTATGGACACAATAAAGTGAGGAATAGTTTTTTAGGGTTTAATTTTTCAAAACTGGGTAATATCACTGAGAAAGACCCTTGTGCAACACCGTGGTGTGCAATGTGGATAAAACGGTCTGACAATTGTATAAATGTAAATGTCAATCTCAATACTTATGTAATCATAGGGTTGTAGCGGGATGCACCGATATAACATTTTTTGGTCGATACCGATATCCGATAATAATTTTTATTTGAAAGCCAATAACCGATATATCGGCCGATAAATCTAAATCCAAATTTTTATCTAATTTTTAAGAGCCTGATTACAAAAACTAAAGTCTCGCCAGTAAAACCCATGTCCCAAACACACAATTATGATGTCCTCATGATAATGTTATGAAGCCGATATGACAGATTTGCACTGAACTGTATTTTCCTTTTTTTTAAGTGATTTCAATCATATTTCAAGCAATTCATAATCATCATGTTGAACAGTGCGCATCTGAAGAGTCTCAGCTGAAGGAAATACATTATTTATCGGCTTTAATATATCAGACACATTTTCTTATCGGGCCGATAACATTAAAAATGAACATATATCGGCCGATACCGATGTGGTGGCAGATATATCGTGCATCCCTAAGCCTAGTAGATTAAAAATGTCTATTGCACCAAGTTTAATCATTTGCTTTATGCACCTATACAGTATAACAATACATAGGTATTCTGAAAGTCAGGATCACGGAAGCATCCGAGTGTGTTGTTGTCTGCGCAGGGTTTCCAGGTGCTGGTGGAGAGCGAGTGGTTGGACTACGGTCACAAGTTTGCCGAGCGCTGTGGTCACGGTGAGAACGCGTACGATGTGAACGAGCGCTGTCCTGTGTTCCTGCAGTGGCTCGACTGCGTTCATCAGCTCCAGAGACAGTTCCCGTGCTCCTTCCAGTTCAACGAGGCCTTTCTGGTACTCACGGTCATTGCTCTGACCAGTGCTGAACATGCATGCGTGTACACACACTGCAAAAATGCGTTTCTTACTCAGTTTTTTTGTCATGTTTCCAGTCCAAATATCAACAAATTCATAAATCAAGATGCATTTACCAGATGAGTAAAATGCTATAAGATATTATGTCTTTTATCTGGGGAAAGAAATCAAAATTAAGTGAGTTTTTGCTTAAAACAAGCAAAGCGATCTGCCAACGGGGTCAGAAAAATAATGTTAATTCAAATGTAAACAAGATTATTTTTCTGATCCCATTGGCAGATCATTTTACTGGTTTTAGGCAAAAGTAAAATTTGATTTTTCCCCCAGAAAACAAGACTTAATATCTTATGGTATCTTGTAAATGCATTTCAATTTAATAATTTGTTGATATTTGGACTGGAAACAAGACAAAAATACTGAGTGTGCATCACAACGAGGGCTGTGTTTGTGCCTTTAGGTGAAGTTAGCGCAGCACACGTACTCGTGTCTGTTCGGGACGTTCCTGTGCAACAGTGTGAAGGAGCGAGAGGATCAGTGTGTTCAGGAGAAGACGTGCTCGGTCTGGACTCTCCTGAGACCGGAGAACTCGTCGTTCCTCAACATCCTCTACTCACCGCGCTCAGAGACCGTACGTCTGCTGGCCTGGGTTTCCTAACCCGAACCCTAACCCTAACCCAGGGCTTGTTAGAGTTAACTACACACTTCAGCTATTTGAAAAATAAAAATAAAATAATAATAATATATATATATATATATTATTATTATTATTTTTATTTTATTTTTCAAATAGCTGAAGTGTGTAGTTAACTCTAACAAGCCCTGGGTATATATAATAATATATAATAAAATATATAAATTATAAAATAGAATATGAAATAAATATAATTAAATATACATTAAAAAAAAAAATATATATATATATATATATATATTAAATACAAATAAATACTAACACATATACAGTATATAAAAAATATTTAAAAGTTATAATACAAGTTTTGTAAAATAATAAACCTCACATTTTAAACTTATTTTATTTTTATTTCTCATTTGGTTTAAATTGATGCACTAAAATTACTAAAACTGAAATAAAAATTAATACATTTTATATAGACGTTTAAAAAACAGCTAATAAAAATTACAAAACATAAAAATTAATAACACTTTAAAATAAAACTAAATTTAAAAATAAACTATAATATAGCAGTGATATTAAAATATCGAGCAGCACAACTTATTTCAACACTGATAATAATCATAAATGTGTCTTGAGCATCAGATCATCATATTATACTAATTTCTGAAGGATCATGTGACACTGAAGACTGGAGTAATGCTGAACATTCACAGGAATAAATTACACTTTACTGTATATTCACATAGAAAACTGATGATTTACATTGGAATAATATTTCACTATTTTTACTGTATATTTGATCAAATAAACTCACTAGGAATCTCTCCGTCAGGTTTTGCACCCAGTGTGTCACGTGAGGAATCTGATGCTATGGAGCGCCGTCTACCTGCCTAACTCCGCCCCCTCCATGCCTTCTGACGAGTCATGTGTGCCAAACTCCGCCCCCTCAGCCTCACCTGTGAGCAGGTAAATGACAGGTGACTTATGCGTTTCCTTGTCTGAACACTTTTCAGTAGAGATGCACGATATATCGCCACCACATCGTTATCGGCCGATATATGTTCATTTTTTATGTTAGCGTTATCGGCCCGATAAGAACATTAGTCTGATATCTTAAAGCCGATAAATAATGTATTATTTCCTTCAGCTGAGACTCTTCAGATGCGCACTGTTCAACATGATGATTATGAATTGCTTGAAATATGATTGGAATCACTTAAAATACAGGACAATACAGTTCAGTGCAAATCTGTCATATCGGCTTCATAACATTATCATGAGAACATCATAATTGTGTGTTTGGGACATGGGTTTTACTGGCGAGACTTTAGTTTTTGTAATCAGGCTCTTAAAAATTATATAAAAATTTGGATTTAGATTTATCGGCCGATATATCGGTTATCGGCTTTCAAATATAAAGAATTATCGGTATCGCCCAAAATGTTGATATCGGTGCATCCGTGATTTTCAGCCTTTATCCACTTTTCACTGATTTCTCCACTTGAACGTTCCTGTAGCTCAAACTGCAGAGCATTAAGCTGGTGTGTGTTCTTCGCAGGTTACCAAAGACTCGGTCGTACGACGACCTGCACACATCGTGTGAGGGTTTGACCCCGACCCGCCGCAGCAGCGACCCCAGCAGGAATGAGAAGTGGCAGGACCGTCTGAGCGCGATGAGGAGCGTGACGAAAGAACCGGACAAGAGCCGTCCCGATCCGAGACTCGGCTTAAACACCAGCGACTCTGAAGCATTAAAGGGGGCGGAGCTTTCTGTGACTGACAGCCGAATGGAACAGGAAGTGAGAGAGGAGGATAACAGGAAGCTGGGAGTTGTAAATAACACGCCTGCCTTCGATATTCCAGATAATTTTGAGAGTGAGGACCAAATTTTTGGATCACCAGAAGATATTAAAGATCACGCTGTGGAACGTTCCACTGAAAAACACCCACATAATTCCCAGCATCCTCTTTCCTCTAACGAAAACAGTGAGTTGCTATCAAACGGGTTAGATCTAAATAATCACGCCCCCTTTACAACTACCCATGATCCTTCAGAATCTAGCAGCCAATCTTCCATGGAGAGTTCTTCCAGTCCGAACCACACCCTCAACGGCCTCTGCTCACCTTCCCAGCATCCCGTTCATCCGCTTTCGGCCAATCAGGACGGGTTGAGTCTTCACAGTGACGCTGTACAGGTGCGCCTGCGAGAGATGGAGGCGGGGCATCAGCTGCAGGTAGAGACGCTGAAGAAACAGGTGCAGGAGCTCTGGAGCCGTCTGCACGTCAACGGGAAGCTGGTGAGGAACACACACACACTCGCGACTCTATGCAATTCCTATGTTATATTGAAACGCTTTAGTGATGGTAAATCTACGGTGGCCTGGTAGAGCACAACACAGCGAAATCTTTAAAGGAAATATAAAGTTCACAACACAACAAAATCAGGCCACAACACAACAAAATCAGGCCACGACACAATGAAATCAGGCCACGACACAATGAAATCAGGCCACGACACAATGAAATCAGGCCACAACACAATGAAATCAGGCCACAACACAACAAAATCAGGCCACGACACAATGAAATCAGGCCACAACACAATGAAATCAGGCCACAACACAATGAAATCAGGCCACAACACAACAAAATCAGGCCACAACACAATGAAATCAGGCCACAACACAATGAAATCAGGCCACGACACAATGAAATCAGGCCACGACACAATGAAATCAGGCCACAACACAATGAAATCAGGCCACAACACAATGAAATCAGGCCACAACACAACAAAATCAGGCCACAACACAACAAAATCAGGCCACAACACAATGAAATCAGGCCACAACACAATGAAATCAGGCCACAACACAACAAAATCAGGCCACGACACAATGAAATCAGGCCACAACACAATGAAATCAGGCCACAACACAATTAAATCAGGCCACAACACAACAAAATCAGGCCACAACACAACAAAATCAGGCCACAACACAATGAAATCAGGCCACAACACAACAAAATCAGGCCACAACACAACAAAATCAGGCCACAACACAATGAAATCAGGCCACAACACAATGAAATCAGGCCACAACACAATGAAATCAGGCCACAACACAACAAAATCAGGCCACAACACAACAAAATCAGGCCACAACACAACAAAATCAGGCCACAACACAATGAAATCAGGCCACAACACAATGAAATCAGGCCACAACACAATGAAATCAGGCCACAACACAACAAAATCAGGCCACAACACAATGAAATCAGGCCACGACACAACAAAATCAGGCCACAACACAATGAAATCAGGCCACAACACAACAAAATCAGGCCACAACACAACAAAATCAGGCCACGACACAACAAAATCAGGCCACGACACAATGAAATCAGGCCACAACACAATGAAATCAGGCCACAACACAATGAAATCAGGCCACAACACAATGAAATCAGGCCACAACACAACAAAATCAGGCCACAACACAATGAAATCAGGCCACAACACAATGAAATCAGGCCACAACACAATGAAATCAGGCCACAACACAATGAAATCAGGCCACAACACAATGAAATCAGGCCACGACACAATGAAATCAGGCCACGACACAATGAAATCAGGCCACGACACAATGAAATCAGGCCACGACACAATGAAATCAGGCCACGACACAATGAAATCAGGCCACGACACAACAAAATCAGGCCACAACACAATGAAATCAGGCCACGACACAATGAAATCAAGCCACGACACAACAAAATCAGGCCACAACACAACAAAATCAGGCCACAACACAATGAAATCAGGCCACGACACAACAAAATCAGGCCACAACACAACAAAATCAGGCCACAACACAACAAAATCAGGCCACAACACAATGAAATCAGGCCACAACACAACGAAATCAGGCCACAACACAACAAAATCAGGCCACAACACAATGAAAATCAGGCCACGACACAACAAAATCAGGCCACAACACAATGAAATCAGGCCACAACACAACAAAATCAGGCCACAACACAATGAAATCAGGCCACAACACAACAAAATCAGGCCACAACACAACAAAATCAGGCCACAACACAATGAAATCAGGCCACGACACAATGAAATCAGGCCACAACACAACAAAATCAGGCCACAACACAACAAAATCAGGCCACAACACAATGAAATCAGGCCACAACACAATGAAATCAGGCCACAACACAACAAAATCAGGCCACAACACAATGAAATCAGGCCACGACACAACAAAATCAGGCCACAACACAATGAAATCAGGCCACAACACAATGAAATCAGGCCACGACACAACAAAATCAGGCCACAACACAATGAAATCAGGCCACGACACAACAAAATCAGGCCACAACACAATGAAATCAGGCCACGACACAACAAAATCAGGCCACAACACAACAAAATCAGGCCACAACACAACGAAATCAGGCCACAACACAATGAAATCAGGCCACAACACAATGAAATCAGGCCACGACACAATGAAATCAGGCCACGACACAACAAAATCAGGCCACGACACAATGAAATCAGGCCACAACACAATGAAATTAGGCCACAACACAATGAAATCAGGCCACAACACAACAAAATCAGGCCACAACACAATGAAATCAGGCCACAACACAACAAAATCAGGCCACAACACAACAAAATCAGGCCACAACACAATGAAATCAGGCCACGACACAACAAAATCAGGCCACAACACAATGAAATCAGGCCACAACACAACAAAATCAGGCCACAACACAACAAAATCAGGCCAAAACACAATGAAATCAGGCCACAACACAACAAAATCAGGCCACAACACAATGAAATCAGGCCACGACACAACAAAATCAGGCCACAACACAACAAAATCAGGCCACAATGAAATCAGGCCACAACACAATGAAATCAGGCCACAACACAATGAAATCAGGCCACGACACAACAAAATCAGGCCACAACACAATGAAATCAGGCCACAACACAACAAAATCAGGCCACAACACAACAAAATCAGGCCACAACACAATGAAATCAGGCCACGACACAACAAAATCAGGCCACAACACAATGAAATCAGGCCACAACACAACAAAATCAGGCCACAACACAACAAAATCAGGCCAAAACACAATGAAATCAGGCCACAACACAATGAAATCAGGCCACAACACAATGAAATCAGGCCACAACACAACAAAATCAGGCCACAACACAATGAAATCAGGCCACAACACAATGAAATCAGGCCACAACACAATGAAATCAGGCCACAACACAATGAAATCAGGCCACAACACAACGAAATCAGGCCACGACACAACGAAATCAGGCCACGACACAACAAAATCAGGCCACAACACAATGAAATCAGGCCACAACACAATGAAATCAGGCCACGTTACAACGAAATCAAGCACGACACAACAAAATCAGGCCAAAACACAATGAAATCAGGCCACAACACAATGAAATCAGGCCACAACACAATGAAATCAGGCCACAACACAACAAAATCAGGCCACAACACAATGAAATCAGGCCACAACACAATGAAATCAGGCCACAACACAATGAAATCAGGCCACAACACAATGAAATCAGGCCACAACACAACGAAATCAGGCCACGACACAACGAAATCAGGCCACGACACAACAAAATCAGGCCACAACACAATGAAATCAGGCCACAACACAATGAAATCAGGCCACGTTACAACGAAATCAAGCACGACACAACAAAATCAGGCCACAACACAATGAAATCAGGCCACAACACAATGAAATCAGGCCACGTTACAACGAAATCAAGCACGACACGATGACATCAGGCCTCGGCCAGTATAAAATCATGCCACGTTACGATGTAATCAGGCCACAACACAATGAAATCAGGCCACAACACAACAAAATCAGGCCACAACACAACAAAATCAGGCCACAACACAATGAAATCAGGCCACGACACAATGAAATCAGGCCACAACACAACAAAATCAGGCCACAACACAACAAAATCAGGCCACAACACAATGAAATCAGGCCACAACACAATGAAATCAGGCCACAACACAACAAAATCAGGCCACAACACAATGAAATCAGGCCACGACACAACAAAATCAGGCCACAACACAATGAAATCAGGCCACAACACAATGAAATCAGGCCACAACACAATGAAATCAGGCCACGACACAACAAAATCAGGCCACAACACAATGAAATCAGGCCACGACACAACAAAATCAGGCCACAACACAATGAAATCAGGCCACGACACAACAAAATCAGGCCACAACACAACAAAATCAGGCCACAACACAACGAAATCAGGCCACAACACAATGAAATCAGGCCACAACACAATGAAATCAGGCCACGACACAATGAAATCAGGCCACGACACAACAAAATCAGGCCACGACACAATGAAATCAGGCCACAACACAATGAAATTAGGCCACAACACAATGAAATCAGGCCACAACACAACAAAATCAGGCCACAACACAATGAAATCAGGCCACAACACAACAAAATCAGGCCACAACACAACAAAATCAGGCCACAACACAATGAAATCAGGCCACGACACAACAAAATCAGGCCACAACACAATGAAATCAGGCCACAACACAACAAAATCAGGCCACAACACAACAAAATCAGGCCAAAACACAATGAAATCAGGCCACAACACAACAAAATCAGGCCACAACACAATGAAATCAGGCCACGACACAACAAAATCAGGCCACAACACAACAAAATCAGGCCACAACACAATGAAATCAGGCCACAACACAATGAAATCAGGCCACAACACAATGAAATCAGGCCACGACACAACAAAATCAGGCCACAACACAATGAAATCAGGCCACAACACAACAAAATCAGGCCACAACACAACAAAATCAGGCCACAACACAATGAAATCAGGCCACGACACAACAAAATCAGGCCACAACACAATGAAATCAGGCCACAACACAACAAAATCAGGCCACAACACAACAAAATCAGGCCAAAACACAATGAAATCAGGCCACAACACAATGAAATCAGGCCACAACACAACAAAATCAGGCCACAACACAATGAAATCAGGCCACAACACAATGAAATCAGGCCACAACACAATGAAATCAGGCCACAACACAATGAAATCAGGCCACAACACAACGAAATCAGGCCACGACACAACGAAATCAGGCCACGACACAACAAAATCAGGCCACAACACAATGAAATCAGGCCACAACACAATGAAATCAGGCCACGTTACAACGAAATCAAGCACGACACAACAAAATCAGGCCAAAACACAATGAAATCAGGCCACAACACAATGAAATCAGGCCACAACACAATGAAATCAGGCCACAACACAACAAAATCAGGCCACAACACAATGAAATCAGGCCACAACACAATGAAATCAGGCCACAACACAATGAAATCAGGCCACAACACAATGAAATCAGGCCACAACACAACAAAATCAGGCCACGACACAACGAAATCAGGCCACGACACAACAAAATCAGGCCACAACACAATGAAATCAGGCCACAACACAATGAAATCAGGCCACGTTACAACGAAATCAAGCACGACACAACAAAATCAGGCCACAACACAATGAAATCAGGCCACAACACAATGAAATCAGGCCACGTTACAACGAAATCAAGCACGACACGATGACATCAGGCCTCGGCCAGTATAAAATCATGCCACGTTACGATGTAATCAGGACACAACTGGGGCTGATTTGTGTTGTTTACTTGTTGATTTACAGCCCAAGCATCGATGTGTTACCAGTTTTCAATAATAAGTGACACATTGTTCATAATGAAGTAATTAGTGTCCAGATTGCCAGTGGCGCCTCCAGAAATTTTTCATAGGGGTGGCCAGATGGGGCCACTTAAAATCTTGGGGTGGCACACCAAAACTATAAACCATAATTTCTGAATTTGATTCTACTGTTGTAGTAATTCCCATACGGAAATGTAATATATGACATATCCCTATATCGCTAGTGACGCCGTCATATATATTATTATTTATATAATACTGTATGTTTTGACCATATATGTCACCGATATGTTTAATTTATATATGCCAAACTATTTACTATTTATTTCAAGTCTACAGATCAAGTCTACAGATCAAGTCTACATATCCACATTTCATTTCAATTTCTATCTCATTTTCGAATCTTTTATAAATAAAATGTATTATTTATTATTATTTTACCTCTTCTTGACCAGCTCATAAAAACAAAACAAATACTACACAAATTCTATTTGAAAACTGATAATTATATATGTGACATGTATGTAAAAAAACACTATTATACATACATCACATATATGGGCTGGTTTTATATGTCAATTGTTCCATTTTCTAATAGGTTTTATATATGGGCATATATATGGGTATATATATTTTATATATGTGGATATATTTCATATAGGCTATGTATATTTCATATACCTAGGCTATGTACATATATTACATTTCCGTATGGGATAAACCGGCCTGAAGAAAAACTATCAGAAAGACTTAAGGAAACTCCTACTGATATACTTTGGTTTATTGTGTTATATTTAACGGACAGTGCATCACGTTGCATTAATTTCTTAAATGAAATAAACAGAGTTCACAAGCAGGTTAATAATAATACACACACTCCATTTCATCATTGCAAATAACACATATGACTCGACTGACAAAACTAGGAACTAACAGACACATGAAGTAAACTTGTGTGTAGTTTATAAAGTCCAACCTTGCACTTGAAAACAATCTAAACTCTGTTTTTATGACACAGCTCTTATTGATGCGACTGACCAGCAGCGAGAGATGTGACTCTGCTGGTGGTGACGTAGCTCCGCCCGCAATATCACGCACACAAATGCGAGTGATGCAACAGCCAATGTCGAGTTTTCCCAATTAATGCATGAATTTAACAGCATTATTTAAACTCTGTTACACATATACATGCACCAGCTAACGACGTTAGCTAGGTAACTCTTGTCAAAACATGTCAAAGACGCGTCAAAAAGCTGTTGTAACAGTATACTGTAACCATTTGGCACTTAAAAAGCAAGTCACGACACATAATTCCCCGTCTTCTTTTACTAAAGAATATTTTTTTACTTATTTACTTACCGGTAGTCTTCATCTTCTTTCTTAACTTCGTTTAAAATTGTTGACCGACGTGCACGCGCTGAGCTGTTGCTGTCTGAGCGCGCAACAGCGGCATGTACGGAGGGGCGGGGGAGGGGCGGGCTCCTGTGTGCGATCGTAAGTCTAGATCAGCTTGCCTGCCTGGCTGTGCATTAGGGATGAAATGCATAACTGATGCTACTAAAATTTATACTGGCCAGTGGGGTGGCCAGTGGGGTGGCCAGGAGTCGGCCAGGGGTGGCCACGGCCACCCCTGGCCACCCCCTGGTGGCGCCATTGCAGATTGCACAACACTGTCGGTCATTAAAGTTGTAATAGTTGGCGTAACACTTCTCTGTGGGCCACAGACACCTCTTCCGGACGGGGAGAATCGCCTGGAGCTGCAGCGCTGTGGCGCCACTGATCTGCTGTCCGAGTCCAGCTGGGAACCGATCGCACACCGGGAAGCAGAGGTGAGCGCACCAGGAGAGAACGGACACGCCAAACTATGCTTTTCTCACTCTGTATCTTTTGTGTAGACTTTGAGGATAAAAAAAGGAGTGAATGGATATTTTCATTGTATGGTGGTTATGTCCACACACTGCAAAGACACATTTATAAACACCGTATAAAAGTGGATTTAGCATCGATGAGCCCTTCAATAGTATAATCACTGCATCAGTCTCTCACACGTCTTCTTACCCGAGAGTATTGAGTATGTCAGGGCATTACCCAGACGGCAGTGTCGGCCCGGACCCGGTACACGTGTTGCTGATGGGTAATGTGTGTCGCAGTGTGTGTGGATCTCATTACAACTTGAGTTACGTGATCAGATTGCTTTATCAAGTTACTAGTAAAGTAATGCATTACTTTAAAATTTACAACAAAATATCCAAGTTACTTTTTCACATTTATTGAGTGACAGCTCTCCTGTCCTCATGTTTAGACGAATCATAAGTGCAGAGGTGTGTGTGTGTGAACATGATGGCTATTGTAGTTCTAGACTAAATATGAGTGAGCATTTACTCATCTCACTTACACACAATAATATTCAATATTCCTCAAAATTAATAAAATCAGTGAAATGCAGAATCAGAATACTATGCAAACCTCCAATAATTATATATATATATATATATATATAATTAAAGCTGCAAGCAGCGATTGCGGGCCCAAGCCGGTGGCACCGCCACCCTGGTGCCTTTAGTTGCACTAAAGGCACCTGGTGGCTGTGCCACCGGCTTGGGCCCTCCATCGCTGCTTGCAGCTTTAATTATATATATATATGCTGGGAAACATCACAGTGGAGCGGTGCTTACTGTGAACGGTACGAACTGTACAACTGACTATTTAAACAGAGCAGTGTAATTTTTTTATGTTAGGTTGACTATTTTATTATTAAATTTGATTAAGGCTATAATGAACATGCTGCGATGTCAAGATTGGAATGCTGTGTGTGTGTGTGTGTGTGTGTGGTGTGTGTGTGTGTGTGTGTGTGTGTGGCTCGATCGAATGGAGACATAAAAACATACTCCGTCACTATATTTGTGTACACTCGCAATAAAGCACAACATTGTGCTTTTGTTAAACTATAAACTCTTGTCAAACTGTAACCTACAACTGTCACCCAACCAAAATATCACACACACACACACACACACACACACACACACACAGAGAATGGCAGAGAGACAGAGAGAGACACAATCCACATTCAAACCACAATATCTGACTTTCTGTTGGTCGGAGCTAATGACTGTAAATTAGAAAGTTGTTCGGCTTGATAAGATCAATATACACGCTGAGTTTTGTAACTGTAGGTAAAACTATAACTAAGTTATAACACACTTTATGCATCCTTTTTTAATCATAAATTTGTTTCCTCGCCACGGCCAAACCGTTCGAGATATCAAAAATCCCCTGGCAATTTATCATCTTCCATGTCTTGACTTCATGCACACCGAGTTTCGTGGTCATCGGATGAATTCTCTAGGAGAATGTTTCAAATGCGAGAGCAAGCGTTCTCCAATCAACCCGTAATAGCCGACTTCCTGTTGGGCTGGCGTAAAACTTGACCCAGGGAAAGTTGTTCGGCCCGATGAGATCTAAATGTGTACCGAGTTTCATATTAATTCATGCAAGCGTGTTTGATATACGGACAAGTGTTTGAATCCCATTCCAGGGGGCGCTGTCAAGCCCCCCTGCCACGCCCGGGTACCAGCTTCAGTCCGGCTCTAATGGCCACGGGTTCTGACATTTGTGCAAAGTTTCAAGAGTTTTCGAGCACGTTAAGGCCCTCAAAAGTGCCAGAGATTTTGCACACAGCAGAGAAAGGGTTAAACTAAACTAGCCCCCCTCCTCACACACACACACACACACACACAGAGACACACACACACACACACACACACACACACACACACACACACACACACACACACACACACACACACACAGAGACACATACTCACACACACACACACACAGAGACACACACACACACACACACACACACACACACACAGAGACACACACTCACACGCTCACACACACAGAGGGGCAGAGGGAAAATGCTCCAAAAAGTACACATTCAAACCAAAATATCTGACTTCCTGTTGGTCGGAGCTAATGACTGTAAATTAGAAAGTTGTCCGGATCGAAGAGAAGAATATACGTACCGAGTTTGGTTACTGTAGGTAAAACTAATACCCCATTTTTGACTAATGGTGGCGCTACTGAGCCCCTTACCACGCCCGTTTCTGAAACTTCGCACAAGTGTACTAGGCAATAAATGTGATATGCATGTCAAGTTTCATGCAATTTCAAGTATGCTAAGAGTCTCAAAAACTTTAAAAAAGAATATTAAAGTTTGATGCGTTGCCATGGCGACAGTATTAAAGATATCAATAATCCTTTCACAGGTCCACATCTGTCGTGTGTTTACATTATACAGATGAAGTTTGAAGCAAATCGGGTAAAAATAAGAGGGTGATTTCAAAGCATTTTGAAAGTGACACACTTCCTGCTGCCAGTTGGTGGCGCTATAACTTTGACTCACAATAGTCACATCCATGTGATCGGCCTCTTACAGCGAACACACTGCTGAAGTTTCATCAAGATCAATTAATGTATGAGGATGTTATAACACACTTCCTGTTTCCAATATTCGCCATAAATTCGTTTCCTCGCCACGGCCAAACCGTTCGAGATATCAAAAATCCCCTCGCAATTTTTCATCCTCCATGTCTTGACTTCATGCACACTGAGTTTCGTGGTGATTGGTTGAATTTTCTAGGAGGAGTATTTTAAATTCCATTGCATGTGTTTTTTAAACTACGCCAAATAGCCGACTTCCTGTTGGGCTGGGGTAAAAAGTCAGAGCACGAAGGATATATGAACCGGTGAGATCTATAAGTGTACCGAGTTTCATATTATTACACGCAAGCGTGTTTGATTTATGGACCAAGTTTTCGGACCGCGTTCCAGGGGGCGCTGTCGAGCCCCCCTGCCACGCCCGGGTCCCAGCTTCAGTCCGGCTCTAATGGCCGCGGGTTCTGACATTTGTGCAAAGTTTCAAGAGTTTTCGAGCACGTTAAGGCCCCCAAAAGTGGCAAAAACCTTGAAAAAAAATTATTATAAAGAAGAATAACAAAAAATCCTTAGAAGAACAATAGGCCTTTCAGGGCTTGGGCCCTAATTATGTTAAATAAAACATAGCATTTAATCTCACTTTATTAATCTCACTTTATTGACCAATGTACTTGCTTCTGACCTTTGAAGATTCAGTTTAACCATAAGCAAGAAGGACTATGGATTTTTTTGTATTTATTGGTAAAGTGTTGTTTCTCCTGCATTACTCTTCCGTTCTCCAGAACATCAGCAGCTGGAGGTTTGCTTGATCAGCTGAACACGTGAATCTGCATTCCTTCATCCCGAGGATTATTATTTCACTTTTGGTGTGAAAGGGTCTTTACATTTGCCCAAAAATATTACTTTTTTGTTATAAAAAAACAAGCCAAAGAATTTTTAAAAAGTGACGCTAAAGTAACGTAACGCACATTACTTTTCTTAAAAAGTAACGCAATTATTTACTTTTTAAGGGAGTAACACAATATTGTATTGCATTCGTTTGTAAGTAACTGGTGTGTGTTGTCTGGATCTGTGTGTCCAGGTGTCGCAGTGGTACTCGGATCACCCGGCGTCCCGTTGCTATGGTTGCGAGAGGACGTTCTGGCTGGCGAGGAAGCATCACTGCAGGTGAGACCGATACACTCGCCAACTACAGGAATATCACACGGCCATTAATGCGCAGCAACACACTCACTAGTACACACACACACACACACACACACTCGCTCACTAGTACACACACACACACACACACACACACACTCACTCACTCACTCACTAGTACAGCCACACACACACACACACACACAGCAAAACATGCTTCTCTTACTTAGTGTTTTTATCTCGTTTCCAGACCAAATATCTAAACATTGTTAAATTAAGATGCTAGATGAGTAAAATGACAAAAAAATTTGGAAATAAATCCATGTAGGTGATGTAGAAGTGGGCGGGGCTAAAGTGGTGATGACGTAGAAGTGGGCGGGGCTAAAGTGGTGATGATGTAGAAGTGGGCGGGGCTAAAGTGGTGATGGTGTAGAAGTGGGCGGGGCTAAAGTGGTGATGATGTAGAAGTGGGCGTCTACCTTCTTTCGCCGCACTATGACACAATAATGTGACAAAATGGTTTTCTGAGCTTGGTTTCAATAAAAGCTGTTTTTGGTTCTGAACTAAACTTCACATTTCTGCTTTTAAATCCTTCCTGCCTCATTCTCTTCTACTGTACGTGCGTCACTGTGTGCGCTTAAAACAAAACAAGGGAGGAGTCAAAATTACTCTTTGTGCTGATCAACATTACGGATTGAGTTTATCAGGAATATTCCTTCACACCGCACTGAACCCTGGGTAACGTCTGTTAAGGGTCTTGCCAAACTTTATACTGAATTTACTATTTATTTCTTTATTAAAAACGTTCATGTATTAAAATTAATCAGTAACATTAGTCTCATTAGTTAACATGAACTAAAAATGAATAATAGTTCTGCAGTTTATTAATCTGAATCTCAATGATTTTACTAATGCATCATCAGAATCAACGCTTGTGTCTGTTAATATTAATATGCACTAACATGAACATTAACAAAGGTTCATAAATGATGTACAATATACTGCTCATAGCTCATGTTAACTAATGCCTTTACTAATCTTAACAAATGAGACCGTTATAAAGTGTTATAATCTAAATTCAAATGCAAAAAAGCCCCTCAACTTTTGTTTTGATTTAAAAACAGTTCATGAACCACAAAATTAATTCTGGTTTATTCATTTAAAGTCCCCCTGTGGTGTAAATCCAGCTTTTAATGTAGTTTAAGGCATTTTAAATATGTAATTTTCGTGATCAAAGATGATTTTTAATGGATAAAATGATTGACTACAGGGGGACTTTAAATATGTATATTAATTTGTATATATTTAATATGAGGTTCTATTTGACTTGATAAGCGCAGCGGCTCACTTAATGAATCTGAGGGTTCGTTTACACGACAACCGTGTACTTAAAACGTAAAACCTTCGTATTTTTCACACTGTCGAAACCACTAAACGCTGTATTCTCCTGCCAGGCCAGTAGATGGCGGTGGCACTTTGTAAACATGTAGTACACATGCGCATCACCGCTTTCTTAAATACGCGTTTTTTTGTCGTTTTGGGACAATAACGGGATCATTTTCAAAAATTTGCCCAATTTCAGGCCCCAAAACGCAGTTGTTGAGTTGAGTAAACAAACAGCCAAAGTGCATAAGAAGTGTTGTGTTGTTGCAGTGTGTGTGAGTTTGAGTGTCGTCTGATCGGTCTCTCTCTCTCTCTCTCTCTCTCTCTCTCTCAGTGGCAGAGAGCCGGTTGATGAGGCCTGGTGAGACTTTCCTTCTCTTCTTCTGTCTGTCCATCCATCTTTCCCTTCTCACACACACTCATTCACATCGCCCTCCACTGCAGCTCATGCCTGTTCTCACACTAGAGATCTACTGCAAATACACACACCAGTGACCCAAAGTCAAGTCCATTTCGTATGAAGTACTACACTTCCAGTCCACAACTGTTTTCAGCATCATTACTCCAGACTGGAGTAATGATGCTGAAAATTCAGCTTTGATCACAGGAATAAATAAAATTTTAAGATATTAAAATAGAAAAGAGTTATTTTAAATTGTAATAATATTTCACAATATTACAGTTTTTACTGTATTTTTAATCAAATAAATGCAGCATTGGTGAGCAGAAGAAACTTCTTTAAAAAACAAACTTTTGACTGGTAGTGTATATGTGAAGCTGAAGTACTTTAGGAACATTAGAAGTGTTATTCCTCACTCTCTCTCTTCGCTGCAGGAACTGTGGGAATGTGTTCTGCACGAGCTGCTGTGACCAGAAGGTGGCGCTAGCGAGTCAACAGCTCCGTGAGCCGAACCGCGTGTGTCAGGCGTGTGTCGGGCACCTCCGGCCCTCATCCGTTCCTCCCGCGCTCCCTCCGGCAGACCTGGAGCTGGAGAACCCCATCACCCGCCAGCTCCAACTGAGCCGGATCCCAGCCGGATCACACGGAGAACCCCATCACCGCCAGCTCCAACTGAGCCGGATCCCAGCCGGATCACACGGAGAACCCCATCACCGCCAGCTCCAACTGAGCCGGATCCCAGCCGGATCACACGGAGAACCCCATCACCGCCAGCTCCAACTGAGCCGGATCCCAGCCGGATCACACGGAGAACCCCATCACCGCCAGAGCCGCATCCCAGCCGGAACACACGGAGAACCCCATCACCGCCAGCACCAACTGAGCCGGATCCCAGCCGGATCACACGGAGAACCCCATCACCGCCAGAGCCGCATCCCAGCCGGATCACACGGAGAACCCCATCACCGCCAGAGCCGCATCCCAGCCGGAACACACGGAGAACCCCATCACCGCCAGCACCAACTGAGCCGGATCCCAGCCGGATCACACGGAGAACCCCATCACCGCCAGCTCCAACTGAGCCGCATCCCAGCCGGATCACACGGAGAACCCCATCACCGCCAGAGCCGCATCCCAGCCGGATCACACGGAGAACCCCATCACCGCCAGCACCAACTGAGCCGGATCCCAGCCGGATCACACGGAGAACCCCATCACCGCCAGAGCCGCATCCCAGCCGGAACACACGGAGAACCCCATCACCGCCAGCACCAACTGAGCCGGATCCCAGCCGGATCACACGGAGAACCCCATCACCGCCAGCTCCAACTGAGCCGGATCCCAGCCGGATCACACGGAGAACCCCATCACCGCCAGAGCCGCATCCCAGCCGGAACACACGGAGAACCCCATCACCGCCAGCACCAACTGAGCCGGATCCCAGCCGGATCACACGGAGAACCCCATCACCGCCAGCACCAACTGAGCCGGATCCCAGCCGGATCACACGGAGAACCCCATCACCGCCAGCTCCAACTGAGCCGCATCCCAGCCGGATCACACGGAGAACCCCATCACCGCCAGCACCAACTGAGCCGGATCCCAGCCGGATCACACGGAGAACCCCATCACCGCCAGCTCCAACTGAGCCGCATCCCAGCCGGATCACACGGAGAACCCCATCACCGCCAGCTCCAACTGAGCCGGATCCCAGCCGGATCACACGGAGAACCCCATCACCGCCAGCTCCAACTGAGCCGGATCCCAGCCGGATCACACGGAGAACCCCATCACCGCCAGAGCCGCATCCCAGCCGGAACACACGGAGAACCCCATCACCGCCAGCACCAACTGAGCCGCATCCCAGCCGGATCACACGGAGAACCCCATCACCCGCCAGCTCCAACTGAGCCGGATCCCAGCCGGATCACACGGAGAACCCCATCACCGCCAGCTCCAACTGAGCCGGATCCCAGCCGGATCACACGGAGAACCCCATCACCCGCCAGCTCCAACTGAGCCGGATCCCAGCCGGATCACACGGAGAACCCCATCACCGCCAGCTCCAACTGAGCCGGATCCCAGCCGGAACACACGGAGAACTGGAGAACCGGCTCAAAGCCAGCGCTGAAGGGATCGGGAGCTCATCATCTACTCACCCTCATGTGCTTCTGTCTGACCTAAGTGCACATCTAAAGAACGACGGGACTTTCTTCTGTGGATCACAATCCAGGGACTGGATTCACCAAAATATTCGTAAAAAAATAAGTTGATCAAGGGGATGGAAAGGCGTAGCGCCAAACATTAGTCCCACACTGATGAGTAATAACGTCTTGCAACTTAATAATTAGAAGTCACTTAACTTCTTGTAGATCCAGAAGGAGCTAAACAAATCTGAACAAAGACCCGCACAGGAATATGGGCCAGATACTCACAGGATTTACTGTCCAGAGGCTTCCCGTTTCCGGGTTCATCCCTTCATCAGTGGAACTCTGATTTTAGTCCATATATATATATTATATTTTTAAAAAATTCAACATTTTGAATAGAGGATTATTGTGATATGTACAGTATGTATAATTATGTAGACCATTGATGTAATTTTTTGCTCTTTTTCACTTTAATTGTGGCCTCTGGACAAAATCCTGTGAGCTCTTTGGCCAATATTCGTGCGGATCTCTTTCTGACTTTTAAGAAAGAAGTCTGAGAAATTTCTCTGAGACGTTTGTAAGAGTGTGAATGTGAAACGCTCAGATATTTTCTTAAGAACATCGTAATTTTTTGACTTTGGTGTTTATCGGACTTGCCAAAGACTCTGATCAACACACAGAAAAACACCTCAAAGGCGCACTAACGTATGAAACGCGTGTTTATTTTAATAATTGCATTAAAAAAAAAAAAATTCATAATAAGCTCGCAGATATTTCTGTCGCAACTTGCTTGATGAGAGTTCAGGGACCGGATTCACCAAAATCTTCTTCACTCTTTTCCCCGCCAGCTTAAAATTATTATTTTTTTAACTCTTTACCTACTAGCGCGTTTTCTATTTTCCTGCCAGCGTTTTTTAAAGTCTTTCCTCAGTGTATTCAGTAATCTGTTTCCATTGAGCATCGGTTTCTTCATCGATCTTCAGCGTGGACGGCGTCGGGTTGTTTCTTTAATCAAAATAAAATAAAATAATTTGAAATACTGAATTTCGAATTTATGAATTATGCATGACCAATCTGTGTTTACATTATATAATGGAGTCACTTCAGAAAACTTGAGCACACATTGCTAGTAATATATTATAGTAATATGCATCATATGTAGGGTTAGTCACTAGTGTTATATTGTAATGCTTGATATTACAAGTGAACTTTAAGAAGTTATTTAAGGATTTTTTTTTAAGAGGAATTCAAATGCTTCTTAAATTTTGACTTTAGAATCTTAAAATATATAACATTCCTCTTAATGTTTTGTGAATCCACTCCCTGGTCTCGGTTTGATTATTTTTATGATCATGCTTCAAAAAAAAAAAAAAAAAAAAAATCATATACATAGTTCATACAAATAGTGCACTATGATAGACGAATAACACGTGTATGCAAATGAGATCTGAAAGTTAAGTTTGGCGTTCTTCAGGTCTGAGGCATCATGAGGACGAGGAAATGATGACAGAACTTTAATATGACTATTCCTGGCTTCTGACTCTTGGACCTCGATCATGATTCGGTCTGACTTTGCAGATCACAAACCAAGGAGTTTTGCACACTTGAATCTGTGTACATGAACTTTGTATGTATATATTATGTCACATGTACAGCCAATGCAATGAAAGCTTTACGGACTACATGGAGTTTCGCGAATTTGAGCAATACACACAGGATCGGGACGGGAATGCAGAAGATCCTTCTCAAACGTGTCTGCTTGTATTCGCCCTGATGAAATCTCCCACAATGCAATGCTTCTGTCTCTCCTCTCTTTATGTTGGACAGGGTTTGTATGAGCTGCTAACGCTGTCGCTTATGGAGTCTGCGGCGTTTGTGTGAATGAAATTAAAGCACAACACACTGCCAACCTGAGCCACGAGAGTGAGTTTCATTGATGATCCGGATTTAAAAAAGTGTTTTTGCGCTTAACTTGTTGATTTAGGTTAATTTCACCTCGAGTTAACTAACCTGTAGTCCTGGTTTGAAATAGTCTGAATTCTATAAAGAAGTTTACTACTGGTTTACTACTAACCCTAAAGCTTGACATATGAAATAATAACTTGAGAAATCTTTTTATTTTTTATGTTTATTGAACCTTTAGACGAAAAAAGAAAGAAAAAAAAGTTTGCTTTTGTGGCTCATATAATGAGAATATGAAGCTTAAAAAAATCCATTTTATATTTCTACTCCGAGGCCCAAAATGGAACAAAAATGTGAATTTGGTGCAGATGCTGATATTCATATGGAGAAAAGGTGATGTAAATGTTAATGTAAATCAATTAGATCTTTATAACAGTAAAGCGGATACTTATTAATATGTCTTAGTAAGATGATATTTAAATGATTAGTTTCATGATCAAAGCTCTGTAGTTTTAAATCATATAATGCAATGCAATACAATTATGATTGAGAGATTAACTAATAAACTTTCCTCAAAAGCCTGATGATCATATTTGATTTTTATATTAAATGAGTTATGGATAATCAAGGTAACTGAAGTTATGGGGATGAAATGAGTAATTCAAGACATTCAGCATCTACAGCATTATTGAAAGTCAAGATTTTTAAAACATTTAATTAATTTCAATTTATTAAATTTAAAACAGTCTTCACATAAATCCATTATAATAAATGCCTGTAATCAGTTTCCGTCCGTTCAGTTTTCCCCACTAGGTTTATTTTGCCCATTCATTTTCACAAGATAAACATTTGGTATCAATATTTTCATGTGAGGATTGATCCTCTCGATACGTCAGCGCCATTATTAATGTTACTGACATTTAAATTACTGTATGAAAGTGTTTTTGTGTTTGTAAGTGTGTTAAGAGTGTAACATTTTTTATAAAATTGTAAAAATACAAATGTTTCCCTCAGATATTCTAAATAAAAAAATTACACTATAACCATTTAAACTAAATAGTTCCACCTTTTACGTTCTGAAAGTGAACTGTGGCTTTACACATAAAATGATGCTGTTTTTACCCATCTATTAGTTAAATTTGTCTTAAATTACTTTTGTAAAATACATTTAGCCTTTCATACACACACATTGCACAAGCATGAACACACAATAATCCTGAAACTAAAATAAAATGACCAAAAAAAGTAATATTTTAATGTGTTTGTAGAGCAAAAGTTCATTATGTTTGGAAAAGTCCACATAACACTTTGCTGCCAATAACTGATGAACCATTGCAGCATAAAAATTAGTTTATCATAATTTTGTCATATGAAAGTAAAGGTTTAAGGATGTAAAATTAATATATTTAGTTTGTTGTTTTGTTAGAAAAAGACAATGTAGATTTCATAAATTTAGACTGTTTTAAGCGTTTGAAGTCAATGGTAAATCTCATATACTGATATATTCAAATACAATTTCTCATTAATATTGATAAAATATACATATTTTCTTGCATAAGACTGGGTTTTGCTGCAGTTCTTGAAAACTTTCAAAGAATTTCTCAACTTTTTAGGAATAAAAGTGGGTTAAATTAAGTAATAACATGGTAAAAACATGGTAACATTCAAAAACTTTAGTGCATTCACTCATTAATGAGAAGATACTGATTAGAATAAATATGGTTTTAGTTCTGTTTTATAAGCGTATGTAATGCATTAAAGATGTGAACCTCGAGGTTCAACCAACACGACTCTTTACTTTCTCAATAAATGTTCTTGGTCTGATTCAATCCAATACAATTCAAAGTTCATAATCTTTCATCAAAATGAAATAATAACTCGCTCATTTGACGTCATCAATCCCACTTATTTTTCACTGACCTGTCAGTCAAATCCTGAAGGTGAAAATCAAGTCCAATCCGACATTTTGTCTCGCCGAAAACCCAGTTTCACCAGAAAACATGATCATGAAAGTCAAATGAGAAGTAAAGAGACTCAGGAAAGACGCAGAGGCTCAGATAAAGATATAACTTTTTGTTTATTAGTGGCTATAGATAATGCTATTGGACCATAATCATAAAAAATAATAAAACAAGAAACGCTACATCTCTGGTCAGCGGTCGGTTAACATCAGCATCGATTAGCGCAGAATGAGAGATGAGAAGCGGGAAAAGAACAAACCCGTTACAAAGTCTCCATGCGACAGAACGAGACGTCACCGCACGAATGAGTTAAACGCGCGAAACACATCATCACGGTGAGCGGGAAATGGCGTCGGTGGCACTTCATCTGAGGAGAAATTCGAGAGTGATTCCTTTAGGATTCATACATTCTAATCCTGAGTTCATCATGGCTCATGGGAAGCGGACGACACACGCCACGACGAGAGTTGCTCCGAACACGACACCGAACAGCGAGCCGGTACGTGACACGACGAAAACACGCCAGCTTGATTCAAGCAAAAATGTTCAGATTGAGACAAAATCCATCCGTTACAAACCGGTTCCTCGCGCTTCGATTTTAACAAAAATAGACCCGCCTCGCGATTCGCTTCGATATTGTCTTATAAAAAACATCCCGTGGGCGTATTTACAAAGGGGTTAAATGTGACATTCTGAAGGTTTACAAAGATTCCGTTCCGTCGAGACGGACGCTACGCTGTCGCCGGGGATTGTGGGTAGTGCGGGAAGAGAGAGAGAGGAAACTATAGAAACTTATTTCTGCCGCGGAATAGAAAAACAAAACAAAATACATTTTAGTCTACAATTCTGACATTCCCTCACAATGGCTAGTTTATATATTTCATTAGCGAGTTATGAGCTTGTTATTGCGAGTTTACATCTCATAATTCTGGCATAATTCACAATTAAGATTTTAAATTAAGATTAAGCTTTCGCCATGGAATAAATATATAAATAATAATTCGTTACATTTATATAGCGCTTTTTCTGGGTACGCAAAGCGCTTTACATGGAAGGGGGGAATCTCCTCAACCTTTCATTTAGCAAGTTTTCTTGTTATTGTGAGTTACATCTCATAATTAAGTTTTTTTCTACTATCACTATGGAAAAAAATTAAAATGGCATTTATAACTTTTTGTTTCAGAAATCGGTCTGTTTTCTCACAATTGCGAGGTTATGTCGCGCTGAATTAAAAATAACAAAATCGTGAGATAAAAAAAGTTGCTCATTATTGCCGGTTTATACTAAAAAAATATAAAAAAGGTAATTGTGATATTTTATCTCACAATTTAGATTTTTTCCCCTCACAATCGCAAGCTTGTATCTCGCAATTTGAACTTTCTTCTGTTTTTTTCCCTTCTTTTCACCATGGAATAATTTTTTTTTTTAAAGGTAATTGATACTTTTTATCTCGCAATTCTGAGAAAAGTTAATTTTAAAATTCAAAAAAAAAAAAAAAATTTATTTTTTAAATTCTACTAAAGTCAAAATTGCGAAACGTAATAACTTTTTAATATCACAATTTAGATATTTTTTCTCGCAAATCAACACAATATAACCTCGCAATTGTGAGAAAAATTCAGATTTGTGAAATAAAAAGTTATTTTTTCCATGGCGGAAGCAGAAAAATTTTTTAATTGTGAATTATGCCAGAATTATGGAATGTAAACTCGAAATAAACTCATAACTTTGTAAATGACAGATATAGCCTAAACTAGCAATTGTGGAAAAAAAGTCAGAATTGTACGATTTTGTGTTATTTTTTCTACTCTGGCAGAAACGAGCTTCCATCGGACGTAAAAAGAGAAGGACAGGAAAATCAAGACAAACAATGTGTGTGTTAGTGTGGTTTAGAAAGGTTCGCACTAGTAAACGCTGGCCAGATCTGTGTGTTGTGTTTCTAAGGCCATGTGGAGCGGGGGCGGGACGTTGTGCTGGGAGTTTCGGGATCTGATGACTTCTGGTGTCACTCACACCGACGACTGATCCCACACCTGCTGGACACACAAACACAGGTGTTATGATGAGCATAATTGCGTCCACCTTCAGCTTGTGCCTCGTGTCTTTCTGCTGTGAAATCAAGTTTAATAAAGTAAACATAAGAATAACTTTGATATTGTTAATATAATTTAAACTACAGGGCTGTTGAATGCTTGAATCTGATTGGCTGACGAACGTTCTAAGGTGTTCGAGCGGATCCGGTGTGCAGTGTGTGTGCGAGTGTGTTCAGTCGTCCTGACCTTGTTAACGGTGTTGATGGGTGTGCGAGCGGATCCGGTGTGCAGTGTGTGTGTGTGTTCAGTCGTCCTGACCTTGTTAACGGTGTTGATGGGTGTGCGAGCGGATCCGGTGTGCAGTGTGTTCGTGTGAGTGAGTGTGTGTGTGTTCACTCGTCCTGACCTTGTTAACGGTGTTGATGGGTGTGCGAGCGGATCCGGTGTGCAGTGTGTTCGTGTGAGTGAGTGTGTGTGTGTTCACTCGTCCTGACCTTGTTAACGGTGTTGATGGGTGTGCGAGCGGATCCGGTGTGCGAGCGGATCTGGTGTGCAGTGTGTGAGTGTGTTCAGTCGTCCTGACCTTGTTAACGGTGTTGATGGGTGTGCGAGCGGATCCGGTGTGCGAGCGGATCTGGTGTGCAGTGTGTGAGTGTGTTCAGTCGTCCTGACCTTGTTAACGGTGTTGATGGGTGTGCGAGCGGATCCGGTGTGCGAGCGGATCTGGTGTGCAGTGTGTGTGTGTGAGTGTGTTCAGTCGTCCTGACCTTGTTAACGGTGTTGATGGGTGTGCGAGCGGATCCGGTGTGCAGTGTGTGTGTGTGTTCAGTCGTCCTGACCTTGTTAACGGTGTTGATGGGTGTGCGAGCGGATCCGGTGTGCAGTGTGTGTGTGTGTTCAGTCGTCCTGACCTTGTTAACAGTGTTGATGGGTGTGCGAGCGGATCCGGTGTGCAGTGTGTTCGTGTGAGTGAGTGTGTGTGTGTTCACTCGTCCTGACCTTGTTAACGGTGTTGATGGGTGTGCGAGCAGATCCGGTGTGCGAGCGGATCTGGTGTGCAGTGTGTGTGTGTGTTCAGTTGTCCTGACCTTGTTAACGGTGTTGATGGGTGTGCGAGCGGATCCGGTGTGCGAGCGGATCTGGTGTGCAGTGTGTGTGTGTGAGTGTGTTCAGTCGTCCTGACCTTGTTAACGGTGTTGATGGGTGTGCGAGCGGATCCGGTGTGCAGTGTGTTCGTGTGAGTGAGTGTGTGTGTGTTCACTCGTCCTGACCTTGTTAACGGTGTTGATGGGTGTGCGAGCAGATCCGGTGTGCGAGCGGATCTGGTGTGCAGTGTGTGTGTGTGTTCAGTTGTCCTGACCTTGTTAACGGTGTTGATGGGTGTGCGAGCGGATCCGGTGTGCGAGCGGATCTGGTGTGCAGTGTGTGTGTGTGAGTGTGTTCAGTCGTCCTGACCTTGTTAACGGTGTTGATGGGTGTGCGAGCGGATCCGGTGTGCAGAGTGTGTGTGTGTTCAGTCGTCCTGACCTTGTTAACGGTGTTGATGGGTGTGCGAGCGGATCCGGTGTGCAGTGTGTGAGTGTGTTCAGTCGTCCTGACCTTGTTAACGGTGTTGATGGGTGTGCGAGCGGATCCGGTGTGCAGTGTGTGTGTGTGTTCAGTCGTCCTGACCTTGTTAACGGTGTTGATGGGTGTGCGAGCGGATCCGGTGTGCAGTGTGTGAGTGTGTTCAGTCGTCCTGACCTTGTTAACGGTGTTGATGGGTGTGCGAGCGGATCCGGTGTGCAGTGTGTGTGTGTTCAGTCGTCCTGACCTTGTTAACGGTGTTGATGGGTGTGCGAGCGGATCCGGTGTGCAGAGTGTGTGTGTGTGTTCAGTCGTCCTCACCTTGTTAACGGTGTTGATGGGTGTGCGAGCGGATCCGGTGAGCAGTGTGTGAGTGTGTTCAGTCGTCCTGACCTTGTTAACGGTGTTGATGGGTGTGCGAGCGGATCCGGTGTGCAGTGTGTGAGTGTGTTCAGTCGTCCTGACCTTGTTAACGGTGTTGATGGGTGTTTGAGCGGATCCGGTGTGCAGTGTGTGTGTGTGTTCAGTTGCCCTGACCTTGTTAACGGTGTTGATGGGTGTGCGAGCGGATCCGGTGTGCAGTCTCTGTCTCGGCTCCTCAAACGCGTGTCCAGGCGATCTCTCCCTGCGCAGCTCCATCACGCGTCCCGGAGAACAGTCGAGTCGAGGGTCCATGATCCTCCCCGGGGACTTCTCCCGGTCCATGATCCTCCCCGGGGACTTCTCCCGGTCCAAGGCCCGCGCCGGAGACTTGTCGCGCCTGAACTCGGTGCGAGCCTCTCGGTAGCGGTGAGGCGTGCCGGGCTGGTGGAGCCCCTCCTGGACCGACGGCATCGACGCCACACGCTTGGAGATGTGCTCGTTGTAGGTCGGGGGACCGCGCTTGTTCGGGCTGAGAGGACAGAGAGGGTCACAGTCAGTCGCCTTGAGTTCCTTCACAGAAATACAGCATTATAACAGTGTCTGTCTGTCGTTTACACTTTATTTTCACAGCAAATTCATTGGTAAATATGGTTTCATGGGTTATTTTTTAGTGCTGGGGAACGATTAATCGCATCCAAAATAAAAGTTTGCGTTTATGTGTACTGTGTATAATTATTTTGTATACATTAATACACACACATGTATGTATATATTTTAGAAATATTTTCATGTATATATATATATTTATACATAATTTATATTATATATATTATATTATTTTTATATATATATATATATATATATAAAAAAAATTATTCTTAAATACAGGTCGGAGGCCTGCGCTTTTTCAGGCTGCAGGACAGAGAGTCACAGTCAGTTACCTTGCTTTCCTTCACAGAAATCCATCATGATAACTTAGTTGTTTCAATATTTAATAAAAGTCTTTCTGTCATTTACACTTTATTTTAAAGCAAATTCATTAATAAATATGGTATTCTTGAGTCGGACGCACCATACTGATTGGGATCACGCTTAGGGATCCTGTCATCTTCGAGTATTGATTAAACGAGCCAATGCACACCGTGCGTTTCTGGATGCGGTCGTTCCCTGTCCCCAGCTGAAGGTCACGATCGTTCCATCACGTGTTTGGTCATTCAGCACGCTGAAGCAGCTTGTGGATAGTCTATGTTCTCACTGCGGGAACATGACTATCTCTGCGTTGAGATCGAGACTCGCCTTCATCCATGAAGGCTGAGTCCCCATTCCTATGCCCCGCTCTAGCGCCCCTTTTGGCCAACCCCAGAAGAGAGCTACTGCTGGAGATGACGACTCTGCTCCGTTGCCTCCTTCTGGGAGAGTAGAGTTGCCCGAGCCGGATCCAGAAATGCCAGGTATGCTGAAACGGGACATCGAGATGGTCAGGCTTGCGTGGAATCCTCCACCGTGACCCGAACCGCCTCGGTTGGATGATTGGCATCTCGGGACGGGCCGTGCTGGTCCTCAGTGCCCATCTTTGGTGCATGAGGAGGTTACGAGGTTGTGGACGGTACCTTTTTCTGCCTGAAACCGGCTGAGTACCTCCTCCCCCCCTCACTACCCTTGATGGAGGATTGGCTAAGAGCTACGTGGCTATCCCTCCAGTGAAGCAGTCTGTCGCAATGCAGTTGTGTCCGGCGACCACTACTTCTTGAAAGGGTGATCCACATCTCCCGTCAAAGGCCTGTAAGTTCTCATCCGTTCTCACGGGCAAGGCTTTACAGAGCGTGTGGGCAAGCCGCTTCCTCCTTGCATGCCATGGCGTTGCTGCAGGTCCACCAGGCCAAGGCACTCATGGACATGCACGAGGGTAGTACAGACCGTGAGCTCTGCACCGCAACCGGCCTCGAAGGATGCGGCCCGCACGGTCAGTCTGGCGATGTCCAACTTGGTGGTCCAGGAGTGACATCTCTGGCTCAACCTGGCCGATATGAGGGAGATTGACAAGTCTCAGTTCCTGGACTCTCCCATTTCCCAGGTTGGGTCTTGGCGTACCAATCCCAAGATACACCATGCCCCTTCGGGTTGCGAGCCCACTCCACTCGGAGTGTGGCTTCTTCCTGGGCACTGGCACAGGGTGCAGATATCTGTAGAGCTGCGGGCTGGGCGACACCAAACACGTTTGCTAGATTCTATAGCCTTCGTGTCGAGCCGGTGTGCAGAAGCCAGTCAACACCGTAGGCCCCGCTCGAAGTGTCGGGATTGATGCCGGGATCGATCCTGGGTTGGGGACCTAGTAACATTGCCGGGATCAGTCCCGGAACGCGCCCTGTGTGAACAAAAGCCAGGACCAATGCCATAAGATCGTTCGCCAGCTCTGTGGAATGTACATGTTCTCGATGCGTATGTTACACGTATCATCCTGATGTCACGTGTCTTTACGGGATCTTACCGGGATGTGTGTGAACGCACTCACAGATCCCGGAAAATCACTGGCAGTGTGAATGAACCAAAATCAAACGATCCCGGGACAAATTATCCATGTATTTTCTGGAATCTCGGTGTGAAAGGGGCTTAAGATGACAGGCTCCCTAGCATGATCCCAATCAGTACGGTGCGTCCGACTCGCGCGGTTCCCTCCTTCAGGGAGGAGGGCTTTCTTAAGCAAGTATTCATGAACTTGACCATAAGACATTTATAATGTTACAACTGGACACAGTTTGAAGAAGCTCTCATATTTAATTAAATGTATTATGGCTATAGAAACAGTACCTGGAGAAAACTATATACACACACATGGACACCTTGATAAAGTGTTTATAGAGAGACCTGACAGACATTCACCAGTGAGAAGAGATGAAATATATTAATAAAGTTATTAATGTGAAACCACACGCCCATCAGACCCGTGAACAGATTCAGATTCATGTGCGCTAGTAAACAGGTTTAAATCACAGGACGACTTACCAAACAACAGTGACAAACACGTCTCCTCATCCACCATATCCATAATAACATATTTATGCTTTTAAAAACACGATAAAATGAAAGCAACAGTCAAATCATAAACAAGAGCTTCTCAAAACACCTGCTATGATATAATTGGAGGAGCCGAGGAAGCTAATACCTCATTTGCATATTCAAACCTTACATTTCAGAAAACGTGTAACACAAAACGATTCTCTTAACGTACTGTGATTAATCAACTGGGGAAAATATGGTGATATTTTTACTCTATTTACCTGAAGAGCCTTGCCTTAATTACAAAATTACATAAAATGAACATAGTGAGAATATTCTCCTTAAAAACACTTTATTCATCACAGATTAAAACGTTCATGCTCAGTCACTCCTTTGCACATATAAAGAAAGCACCTTTCTTCCTGTAAAGAAGAGAAACACAGTCAGAACCTCTGGACCAATCACAGCCAGACTTCAGGTCACATGGGGTCATCTGTCAGTCAGATGAAGCTGCAGGACTGACACATTTAACTCATTACTCACTGAACATCTTCCTCATTAGATCTGATGTCAGTGTTCCTCGTGTCGTTACTGATCATAAGCGCTGCAGAATTTCTTTAAAATAAGACCAGATAAAACAGAAGTGTTGCACGTGCCAATCATCTTTCAAATGTGTAATGAGAATCATATATAAATCTGTTAATAACTAAACAGAAGCTTCAAGATCTCCCTGCAGTTTCCTGCCAAAATAATAATAAATTATTAAGAAATATTAGTATTCTAATTTCACAGTTTTTCACAGTAATTATTTTTGTTTTATTCAATATTATTTTTTTTATTCACAGTACAATATGAGAAAGTTCATGAAAATGTAGAATTTAGATATGTCTCTATGTAATAATAATAATAACAACACTAATAATAATAATACATCTTCCATGTTTAATAGTAGCTCAGTTGTGCAGCATGTAGTTTGACAAAAAAAGTTACATTTTTAATATTATTAAAAGATAAATTAAATTCATGTTTTGTGTCTTTATTTTATTACCAGAAAATACACAACACAGAATTTGTGAAATCATAGAAATGATTTTTTTTTTTTTTTAAATGGTTGTTTTTATGAATTCAATTAATTAAATATGCTTTATCGATTATTAAAATTTAATTAAACCATTAAAATGGAATCCAGAAAACAGAAATTTGGTAAAATAAATAAAAACGGAATTTGAAAAAAAAAAAAAAAACATATTTCATAGGGCCCTATACGTAACTTAGTGTTGTGAAATTGTATAAGTTTCATGGTTTCAATTAATTAGACATGCTTTTTGATTATTACAATTTAATTAAACCTATAAAATGGAATTTGAGAAGAAAAAAAAAAGAGAGAAAAGGAGGAACTTTTGTTACAACTTTTAATAAAGTGTTGTTAAATTGTATAAGTTTCAAGGTTTTTAATATAGACATTTTTTGAAAAACTGGTTTAGACAACCAGAATTTTTTTAATGGAAAAAATAAAAAAATAAAAAGGATTTCATAGGGCCCTACGTTAGCGACAACACACACACACCCGCAAAAAGTATTGATCAGTTCCTAATCCAGTGAGATCACATGACAGGACTCCACATGTACTCTGAGCACGACGTTAGCGTCAGTACACACACACACACACACTGACCTGCGTGTGGAGCCGTTTCTCTGCGGCTCTGCGCTCGACCCCTCCTGACTCAGATTGCCTTTGCAGCAAATGACCCGCAGTTTGTTCTGGTAGGACGAGGCCAGATACACGGCGCCGGACGAGATGGCAGGACCCAGGTGACGCGGGCTGGGAATATCCAGGTGTGCGTACGCATGCGGCCTGAACACACACACTCGATTCAGAGTCTCCAACAAACATCGAGAAGGAAAGCACAAATGAGCGGGACTGAGGTTTACCCGAGCGCAGAGTGAGACTGAACCTCGATGACGTCCAGAGAGTTGAAGTACGTGACGAACAGGTACGGCTCTCTGTACGCTGTGGAGAAACACAGGATTCGGGTTCATCCATCAGGAACTGTGTAAACTGTGGTGCACATCTGAATATACACACACACACACACACACGTATCTGAGTCGGAGCTCAATGTAAGACGCCTGCATGGATATTCAACTCTCGGTTTCAAACAACGGCTCTAAGTTATGGATAAAGGGATGTTTCCGAAGCCAGTGAGTAATCGTGTTAAATCATTGTGATAATAATGATAAACACTTTCTGCATAAACGAGCAGCCCTAATACACATCATGACATGTCTCTGTCTACTTCTCTTCTAATAACACTAATACAACTAACATATTAACTAATAAAACTGATGAGGTTTTACCGAAGGACAGAGGCAGACGGCTCCACTTGATGTCATCACTGCGACTCCTGCGACCGTACGCGTCCACAAACACACCGAACTCTACGGGCAACAACACACACCGGTCAAACACAGATCCACACACACCTTCAGCAGCTCACACACACACACACACACACACACACACAGAACTCTCTGGGCAACAACACACACTGGTCAAACACAGATCCACACACACCTTCAGCAGCTCACACACACACACACACACACACACACAGAACTCTCTGGGCAACAACACACACTGGTCAAACACAGATCCACACACACCTTCAGCAGCACACACACACACACCTGCAGCAGCTCACACACACACACACACACACACCTTCAGCAGCACACACACACACACACCTTCAGCAGCACACACACACACACACAGAACTCTACGGGCAACACACACTGGTCAAACACAGATCCACACACACCTTCAGCAGCACACCCACACACACCTGCAGCAGCTCACACACACACACACACACACCTTCAGCAGCACACACACACACACACACACCTTCAGCAGCACACACACACACACACACACAGAACTCTACGGGCAACACACACTGGTCAAACACAGATCCACACACACCTTCAGCAGCACACACACACACACCTGCAGCAGCTCACACACACGCACGCACCGTGGAAGCAGAGCAGGTACTCCACTTTCTGAGGCGCGCTGGACACCTGGATGATGGAGATCGGGAAGCTGTGTGAGGAGGCGGCGAACACGGCCGAGGCCAACGTCACGTCGTTCTTATCCAGGAACTCTGAACACACACAAATAATTTTTTTTTGAAAAGCAAGACAAAATAGTAAAAAGCACATTTAATTCATGAAATGGTGAAAGATATTAGAAGAAAAGCAGAGAACATGCGTCCGGTATTGGGCCAAGTGTTTGTGTATAGTCAGCTTGGTGTCACGGCTAAACCAGCCGGTGTGTGTGTGATCACCGCACCTTCCAGCACGTACTGCTTCATCTCAATCTCATAGAACTTATTGGTGCCGATGATGATGCTGTATCCAGTGAAGTGAATGCAGCTGCAGGGTTCAGACGTCTCGATCTCCTGCGGATACACACATGAACGGAGGAAGTGTTATTAAGTTTTTGGTCTCCTACAACAGGTTTACACACACCAAACATCCTCATAATCTGCACTGCAGCGTCTGCTCTTCTCTCAGTCTCTGAAACACTTCCATCACAGATTCAGTCTCTAAACCCCGCCTCTCTGAGAGCTGCTCTGATTGGTCAGATGACCCAGTCTGCTGTGATTGGGCCGAAGCTAAACGCTCATTATCATATCTGAATCTGATAGTCATAATGGTAAAAAAAGTCAAAATTATGATATAGTCAAAATTATGACTTAAAGGGATAGTTCGGCAAAAAATTATATTAAACCCATGATGTACTCGCCCCCAAGCCGTTCGAGATGCATGCGTCAATCATTTTTCAGACGAACACATTTTCAGTTATTTTAGAAAATGTCTCAGATCTTTCAGTGGTTATAATGTCAAGTTATGGGGTCCAACTCCTTCAAGTCCCAAAAATGTGCATGCATCCTTCACAAAAGTAACCCATCCGGCTCCAGATAAACGAAGGCCTTCTGAGGATAATCTGTACGGTTTTGTCGTAAAAATATACATATTTAAAACTTTATAAATGAAAATAACTGGCTTGTGGCAACGGTCGACGCCTGGTACTCCCGGCGACAGGAGATGGTTGCTGACGTAGCGTAGGAAGCGTCGTGATGTATAACGTAGAACTCAATATCCTCTTCTCTAATATCAAAATCCTCCGACGTTTTCTTTTAAATACACGTTTTTTTAAATTGTGGAAATCCTGAGTGGAGTTTTGTTTTGCTCTGCTCTCTGGCCGCGCTGTCACGTTCGTTCTATGTCACGACGCTTCCTACACTACGTCCTACTCCATACGCCGGCAACCATCACCCGTGAACGCGCGTCGACCGTTGCCGTTTAATACGTAAAAAGACGAATTGACAAGTCAAATATGACAGTTGAAATTAAGTCATAATTATGAATGATATAAAAAGTCAAAACTATGACATAAAATGTTGACTTAAAATATATGATATTAAATGGACTCGAAAGATCATAATTATGACATTAAAATGTCCAAATTCTGACTTGAAACAAAGTAATTTCAACTTTTTCCCTCATATTTTATCATAATTTTGACTCTTTAATCAATTATGACTTAGCATGTCATAATTTTCTAAATACTTGACTTTTTTTCTCCTGATAATAACTGTATGTATAATAACGATGACTATAGATAGGAACAGTAACGATGGGTTTTATCGTATCAATCTCATCAGTGGATTTGCTTTGTTCTTCTCGGCATGAACAACACGAACCAAACTCTTCCAGTCTCAGATACACTAGTGTTTGAGGGCGGGGCTTAGAGACGCTGCTCATCCAATGGGCGGACATTATGCAAATGAGTCACAAAGCTACAGACTCAGCAGGAAGTGAGACTGAGTTACTGACGACTCGTTTCAGAATCACTTTCTTTTAAGAGAGAACTTTATTCATCTGTACTTTGATCTTTCACAAACCGCTACATTACACGATACACACTACACGCATGTCTGACATTCATGAGGAGCTTCTTCACACGTCACCTTTCTGATGCAGAACTTGTTGAGTGTGTCGTTGAAGCGCAGGATGGTGATTTTATTGGGCATCGCAGCACAGATACACATGCCACTGTCAATCTGAAACACACACACACACACACTTCATCCTCAGTATACTGATGAACTAACAGACGTAGAGTATACATGTCCCAATCACTATCATTAGACGCTTTTAAAGGAGTAGTTCACTTCAGAATAAACATTTTGGACTAGAAGTTCTGAGATAATCAGATTGAGTGTAAGACAGGAATAATGACACTGTGTTTGGAACAACTGTTAGTGAACGGCTCTCTCCGGATCAGAACAGATCGGAATGCTCCAGGTTTATCAGACACTAGCAAATCACGGTCGTTTAGGAATAATATCATGTGAGTGTTTGAATCGGGATGATTTTTTAACGATGAGGTCACAGGGGTCACAGTGAATGCTTCACCTTTCCCGAAGCGAAGAGATGGCAGCCCTTCACCGCCTCAAAGATGTAGGGACTGAGATCGGGCTGAGCCGGCAGATGAGACTGAGCCAGAGACTGTTTAACCCGCTTAATGTCCACCAGACACAGAGCGCGCTCCTCACCTGACACACACACACACACACTTCATATTCAGTCATATTAGCAATAATATTGGATGAGAACAAAACATGAACTGAATAACAACACTAGTGTCTTTTCACTCAGTTTCTTTTTTTCACAGCTGAAACTAAAGTCATGTGATCGTTGATGAACTGTGCAACATTAACATTGTTATGTTCTTGTTTATTACTGAGAAGCAGCTTTGAAACAATCTGTGCTGTATAAAGCGGACGTGACTGGTCTGATGTATTCTGCAATATCTACTGTTTGTGATCAAATTATGATGGAGAGCAAAAATGGCTCTTTGTTATTGTTTTAGCTTAATATTATCCATCAGATAACTGTGGCCGAGCACGGACCGGTGATCATGAGCAGTTTGTCGAGCTCCTTCAGGATCTGGATCTGGAACACAGAGTCGAGTCCCGGGATGTGTGTGAGCGAGTTCTTGATGACGTTCAGGGCGTACAGACCCTCCTCTGAGCCCACCAGCACGATCTGAAACACACACACACGTTATTAACAATACTGGAGGAATACACACACACACACACACACACACACACACACACACACACACACACACACACACACACACACACACACACACGGGTAGATTATTCACAAATTATAGTCCATTACTGCATACAAATTACATGATGAAAATTGTAGTTCGTAACAATCTATTACATTACAGATGTACGGTTATATATTCAGACTACTTTTTGAACGTGTGTACCACATTGATTTGAATGATGTCAAAAATGATGTTAAAAAGTACATTAAAAAAAAAAATTCTTCATTTTTTGGAAATACAACACAAAAAAGATGAAGCATTTGATTTGTTTATGCTATGTGGCCTCTTAATCAAATTATTCATCAATGACATTTTTTCACTGACAAAAACGAGATGAGATTTATTTTTTGATGACAGTGCAATAATATATATACCTATATATAGTTTGTTTTTAATGGTTGGCTTCAGAATATTTAGTTTTTTTATTTACAAATGTTAAATTATGTGTAGGTAATGGGTTTATTTTAATTATCTATGATTTAATTTATCTTTTACGTTATACTTGTTCCAGTCTCGGGCATCACAGCACTGATAACACGGGTGTCCTGCGCTGCGATCTCTTATGAACACGCTGATGAGCATTGCTGTACCTGGTCGGTCAGGGGTAAAGTGCAGTTTATATCCAGCCGGTCGTCTCCCTCCAGCTTCAGCAGAGAGTTCCCCAGCAGTTTCTGTGAGAGAAGAACACAGAGACAGAGATGAAGGATTAAAACACAACCGTCACACACACCTCACTGAGTAAAGGAGCTTTGAATGCTGGAGTCGAGTGTGTGTGTGTGTGTGTGTGTTCCAGACAGACGAGGACGTTCAGGATCTGCCAGTGTTTCCCACAGAAGTGTCATGTGTCAAATGACTTCTCTGTTCTCCTTTACAGAAATATTTTTGTCTTTTTTCCCACCCAGCACCAACTACTGAAGCTTGTTCAACCACTGAATAAAAAACTTAAAATAATTCTGACTTTATAACTCACATGTGCAAATTGATATCTCACAATTCTGAGGAAAAAAGTCAGAATTGTGAGATAAAAGTCAGAATTATCTTTTAAATTGATTTATTCCCAGGAACCAGCTTTAATAACCAACACGTTACAACATTAATTATTAAACATGTATAGGTGCTGGATTCATTTAAATTATTATTTTAAAAAACATTTTTTACTACAATGTTGAGTTATGTATGGGTGGTGGGTTTATCTGTATTATCTTTTTTTCTTTTAACAATGTATAATTATTTATAAATGTTGGGTTAATTTATATGATCGATTAAAAATTTTCTTATAATTTCATTAATGTTGAATTATGAATAGATGGTGGGTTCATTTTTATTACATATATTTTGATTATTAATTATGTAGAGTTGGTGGGTTTATTTTTATTATTTTATTTAATTTGTATTATTTTCCTTAGCCATTTTTAATTATGCATAGATGGTGGCTTAATTTTTTTTATAGATTTTTATTTGTATAATTTTCATTAATGTTGAATTATGTATAGGTTGTGGGATTATTTTTATTAATAAAAAACTACCTATACATTTCTCAACACCATTCAAAATATAGTAATAAATATAAAAATAAACAATAATAATAATTAAATATTGTATACCACTTTTTTAACCAATGTTACCATCTCCATAGAATAAATCCTGGATACAGAAGTGAACAAAAGTACATTCATTCCTAATTCATTTCATAAATATTAATATATCATGTCTCAATATTGTGAACAACAAAACAAAACAAAAAACCAACAACACTTCAACTTTCTGTGTGAATGAATCAATTGAGTGATTCATTTAAAACGAACTGACTCATTAGAATCATTTGTCTGTGAATCACACTATACTTCATGCTGTGTGTGTGTGTGTGTGTTGTTGTGAGAACGTCACGATATAAAGACTGTATTATGGTATTTTTTTCAAGCTCACGACTGCGGGAAACACTGGTGTGTGTGCGGAGGATGAGCGGCGACATTCATTCAGTTTCCTGAAGCGCAGACATGAGAACGTGACCTGATGATGCAAGCAACACGAGCACCAGACAGAGGAGCATGCTGGGGTAACAGCATCTGATTACCTGAACCAGCGGCGAGAGAGTCTTCTGACGCTTAACACCGACCTACAGCGTTCACAACACAATCACACTCACAGCGTTAGACAGTGGAAATTAATAAAATAATAATTAATGTCTGTGAATGTTAGACTTGATCGATCTTTTCTTGGTATTTCAGTTCATGTGTTTTTCACTGTCATTACTGAACTGATGAATGCTCATGAACGCTCAAGAGTTGACAAAATAATCTTTAAGACAGACTTTTAAAATGAGCAGGAAGACCGTATCCAGTGTTGCTGTCGTTAACTCGTTAAAACAACTGTTAACTGAAATAAAGCTAAGAAAATAAAATTGAGTACAATTATTAGATGAAAAACGTACACTTAAAACTTTAATGTTGCTTTGACAACCAGTTAAAATAAAATTAAGTTGAAGTACTAAAATGTAACGAATTATTATTATTATTATTAAAATGACCATTTAAAATAGTAAAAAAATATCAGCCACCATACCGGTATCGGCCGATATCGGTTCATTTAAAAAAATGTGTCTGATATATTAAAGCCGATAAATAATGTATTATTTCCTTCAGCACTTCAGATGCGCACTGTTCAACATGATGGTTATGAATTGCTTGAAATATAATTGTAATTATGAGGCTCCTAAAAAATTATATTAAAATGTAGATTTAGATTTATCGGCAAATATCGGCTTTTTAAATATAAAGAATTATCGGTTTCATATCGGTGCATCCCTAAAAAATTATTTCATACAATATAAATAATAATACTGTAACACCATTAACAACATCATTTTGGTTACAGCTGTATTTTTGTTAGCTGAAAAAAAAATAGTTTAAGTACTATAATTACTGAAACTGAAATAAATTAAAGCTAGAAAGAAATATTACAGAATTTAAACTGACAAAATAAAAACTTAAAATATAAAAACAAAAAATAATTTAAAATGATAACAAAAACTATAATAAAAACATAACTAACAACATTTGTTCCCTGGATGTTTTAGTTAATTCAAAAAAATCGGAAATAAAAATTGAAATAAAATAAAAATAAAACTTACAAAACTAGAAATGTTGCCATGGCTTAAATTGTCTATCAACAAACTGAAATAAAATAATTTGAAATTGAAGCACTAAAATGATTAAAACTAAACCTGAACATCACTTCAGGGCATCTGTGCAGTAACAGCAAGGAGTAAATCATTGTTTTGCAACAACAAACTAAAGGGTGTAAAACAGGCAGAACCTTTGACACCCCTGAAAACTGTCTGTCAAACCATGTCTTTAGGTCAGACTTAAAGGAGTAGTTCAAAAAGTGCATTTGTCCATCATAAAAGTGCATCTATCCATGATAAAAGTGCATCTATCCATCATAAAAGTGCATCTATTCATCATAAAAGTGCATCTGTACATCATAAAAGTGCATCTGTCCATCATAGAAGTGCATCTATCCATCATAAAAGTGCATCTATTCATCATAAAAGTGCATCTGTCCATCATAAAAGTGCATCTATCCATCATAAAAGTGCATCTATCCATCATAAAAGTGCACCTGTCCATCATAAAAGCGCACCTGTCCATCATAAAAGTGCATCTGTCCATCATAAAAGTGCATCTATCCATCATAAAAGTGCATCTGTCCATCATAAAAGTGCATCTATCCATCATAAAAGTGCATCTGTCCATCATAAAAGTGCATCTATCCATCATAAAAGTGCATCTATCCATCATAAAAGTGCATCTATCCATCATAAAAGCCTTCTGAAGCGAAGCGTTTCTGTAAGAAATAAAGAAAAATGTATAAAGTAAAATAACTAGCTTCCAGCCAAACGAACATACGGATTCAACTTAAGTCTAAAGCGCAACTTAGTGCGAGTAATGAGACGTACTGCTGATATTTACTCTACGCATGACACACTACACTACTTCTGACGCCATGAGTTGCGTAGCTGTGCTTTAGGCGAGTATGTTCGTATGGCTGGAAGCTAGAATTTTACTTTGTGTACGAAAAATATCCATATTTATCACGTTACAAACTCATCGCTTCGCTTCAGAAGGCCTTTATTAACCCCAGGAGCCGTGTTCTTGGAAGAGCAGGACGTTTTTTAATATAACTCTTGTATCCGTCTGAAAGAGGAAAGTCATATACAGCTAGGATGGCTTCAGGGAGAGTAAATCAGGGGCTAATTTTCATTTTAAAGTGAACTACACCTTTAAGGAAACACAGGAGTCATGATCGGTCAGAAGGACGTAAACTCACCGAGTCCGCTTCAGTTTTCTCCCGGGATCCTCGGCTTCCGGCGACCACTGACTCCAGAACTGCAACCCAGCGCTGTTTATCTGGGAAACTGGGAGCCATGAAGTACAGAGACTGACCCGGCCAACACGTGGTGTGAGGATGAGACTCCAGCTTCAGCACGTACGGGATATCTGACAAAAACATGAACCGACCCATCACAGACACATTCTACAGTTTCAGATCAAAATCTACTTGACCGTACTCTACTGAGGGGAAAAAGACACCTACATCTTGGATGATTAAATGAACAGCACATTTTTATTTTTGGGTGAACTATTCCTTTAATTTATACTGTCAAGACGGTGCGGTGTTATTTTAATGTTTGATTATATTCAGTTTCTGTCCCTGAATGTCTGAAGACTTGCTTTGTTCTGTTGTATTTACATGAGCTGTTGCTTGTAATTTGTTTATTTGTGCTTATTTTATTACTGAAGGCACACTTGTCTTCAATAATGTTTGAACTTTATATTAGTTATATTACTTTATATTATTTAGTGCGTGTGTTTTCTGACCTGATTTGGCCGTGTTGATGAGTTCAGACGCTCCGACGGCTCCGTGAACCGTCACCTCACCGTCCGGCAAACACAACTCAAACTCCTCCAGCGGCTTCACCGAGTCTGAAACACACACACACGGGTTCAGAACACACACACACTCAACCAGACCCCGGAGAATGATCTGATAGAGTGGACCTGTACCTTCTGACAGCTCAGACTCGTAGATCGATACTTTAGTCCCGTCCAACACCACGTACTTCTGCTCCCAGCCCTGCTGACCCCTCTTACCATTCCTACACACACACACGAGTAACACGTGAGTAACACCGGGTAACAAGTGAGTATTACTGAGAAACAAGTGAGTATCACCGAGTAACACAAGAGTTACACTGAGTAACACGAGAGTTACACTGAGTAACACGAGAGTAAATCGCGAGCAACACGAGAGTAACACGCGAGCAACACGAGAGTAACACCGAGAAACACGTGGGTAACACAAGAGTTACACTGAGTAACACGAGAGTTACACTGAGTAACATGAGAGTAAATCGCGAGCAACACGAGAGTAACATGAGTAACACGAGAGTAACATGTGAGTAACACGAGAGTAAATCGCGAGCAACACGAGTAACATGTGAGTAACACGAGAGTAACACCGAGTAACACGAGAGTAACATGTAAGTAACACGAGAGTAACACCGAGTAACACGAGAGTAACACAACGAGAAACACGAGAGTTACACTGAGTAACGAGAGTTACACTGAGTAACATGAGAGTAAATCGCGAGCAACACGAGAGTAACACGAGTAACACGAGAGTAACATGTAAGTAACACGAGAGTAAATCGCGAGCAACACGAGAGTAACATGTGAGTAACACGAGAGTAACATGTAAGTAACACGAGAGTAACACCGAGTAACACGAGAGTAACACCGAGTAACACGAGAGTAAAACGCGAGCAACACGAGAGTAACACCGAGAAACACGAGAGTAACACCGAGAAACACGAGAGTAACACTGAGAAACACGAGAGTAACACTGAGAAACACGAGAGTAACACCGAGAAACACGAGAGTAACACAGAGAAACACGAGAGTAACACGAGAGTAACACTGAGAAACACGAGAGTAACACCGAGAAACACGAGAGTAACACTGAGAAACACGAGAGTAACACCGAGAAACACGAGAGTAACACTGAGAAACACGAGAGTAACACCGAGAAACACGAGAGTAACACCGAGAAACACGAGAGTAACACCGAGAAACACGAGAGTAACACCGAGAAACACGAGAGTAACACCGAGAAACACGAGAGTAACACCGAGAAACACGAGAGTAACACCGAGAAACACGAGAGTAACACCGAGAAACACGAGAGTAACACAGAGAAACACGAGAGTAACACGAAAGTAACACCAAGAAACACGAGAGTAACACTGAGTAACACCGAGAAACACGAGAGTAACACCGAGAAACACGAGAGTAACACCGAGAAACACGAGAGTAACACCGAGAAACACGAGAGTAACACCGAGAAACACGAGAGTAACACCGAGAAACACGAGAGTAACACAGAGAAACACGAGAGTAACACGAAAGTAACACCAAGAAACACGAGAGTAACACGGAGTAACACCGAGAAACACGAGAGTAACACCGAGAAACACGAGAGTAACACCGAGAAACACGAGAGTAACACCGAGAAACACGAGAGTAACACCGAGAAACACGAGAGTAACACCGAGTAACACCGAGAAACACGAGAGTAACACAGAGAAACACGAGAGTAACACAGAGAAACACGAGAGTAACACCGAGAAACACGAGAGTAACACCGAGAAACACGAGAGTAACACCGAGAAACACGAGAGTAACACCGAGAAACACGAGAGTAACACTGAGAAACACGAGAGTAACACCGAGAAACACGTGAGTACACTGAGAAACACGAGAGTAACACCGAGAAACACGAGAGTAACACCGAGAAACACGAGAGTAACACTGAGTAACACCGAGAAACACGAGAGTAACACTGAGTAACACCGAGAAACACGAGAGTAACACCGAGAAACACGAGAGTAACACCGAGAAACACGAGAGTAACACCGAGAAACACGAGAGTAACACCGAGAAACACGAGAGTAACACCGAGAAACCCGAGAAACACGAGAGTAACACAGAGAAACACGAGAGTAACACGAAAGTAACACCAAGAAACACGAGAGTAACACGGAGTAACACCGAGAAACACGAGAGTAACACCGAGTAACACCGAGAAACACGAGAGTAACACAGAGAAAACACGAGAGTAACACAGAGAAACACGAGAGTAACACCGAGAAAACACGAGAGTAACACCGAGAAACACGAGAGTAACACCGAGAAACACGAGAGTAACACCGAGAAACCCGAGAAACACGAGAGTAACACAGAGAAACACGAGAGTAACACGAAAGTAACACCAAGAAACACGAGAGTAACACGGTAGTAACACCGAGAAACACGAGAGTAACACCGAGTAACACCGAGAAACACGAGAGTAACACAGAGAAACACGAGAGTAACACCGAGAAACACGAGAGTAACACCGAGAAACACGAGAGTAACACCGAGAAACACGAGAGTAACACCGAGAAACACGAGAGTAACACTGAGAAACACGAGAGTAACACCGAGAAACACGTGAGTAACACTGAGAAACACGAGAGTAACACCGAGAAACACGAGAGTAACACCGAGAAACACGAGAGTAACACTGAGTAACACCGAGAAACACGAGAGTAACACTGAGTAACACCGAGAAACACGAGAGTAACACCGAGAAACACGAGAGTAACACCGAGAAACACGAGAGTAACACCGAGAAACACGAGAGTAACACCGAGAAACACGAGAGTAACACCGAGAAACCCGAGAAACACGAGAGTAACACAGAGAAACACGAGAGTAACACGAAAGTAACACCAAGAAACACGAGAGTAACACCGAGAAACACGAGAGTAACACGAGAGTAACACCAAGAAACACGAGAGTAACACCGAGAAACACTGAGTAACACCGAGAAACACGAGTGTAACACCGAGAAACACGAGAGTAACACCGAGAAACACGAGAGTAACACCGAGTAACACCGAGAAACACGAGAGTAACACAGAGAAACACGAGAGTAACACCGAGAAACACGAGAGTAACACCGAGAAACACGAGAGTAACACAGAGAAACACGAGAGTAAAACAGAGAAACACGAGAGTAACACAGAGAAACACGAGAGTAACACCGAGAAACACGAGAGTAACACCGGAGAAACACGAGAGTAACACCGAGAAACACGAGAGTAACACCGAGTAACACCGAGAAACACGAGAGTAACACAGAGAAACACGAGAGTAACACAGAGAAACACGAGAGTAACACCGAGAAACACGAGAGTAAACACGGAGTAACACGTGGGTAACACTGAGTAACACCGAGAAACACTGAGTAACACCGAGAAACATGAGAGTAACACCGAGTAACACCGAGAAACACTGAGTAACACCGAGAAAACACGAGAGTAACACTGAGTAACACCGAGAAACACGAGAGTAACACCGAGAAACACCGAGTAACACTGAGTAACACCGAGAAACACGTGGGTAACACTGAGTAACACCGAGAAACACGTGGGTAACACTGAGTAACACCGAGAAACACGTGGGTAACACTGAGTAACACCGAGAAACACTGAGTAACACCGAGAAACATGAGAGTAACACCGAGTAACACCGAGAAACACTGAGTAACACCGAGAAACACGAGAGTAACACTGAGTAACACAGAGAAACACTGAGTAACACCGAGAAACACCGAGTAACACTGAGTAACACCGAGAAACACGAGAGTAACACCGAGAAACACGAGAGTAACACCGAGAAACACAAGAGTAACATGGTGAGTAACACGAGAGTTACACGAGAGTAACACTGAGTAACACGAGAGTAACACGAGAGCAACAAATGTATTCAAAAGTATTCTGGTCGCTTGATAAACTTCAGGTTGAGCCGCTGTAGTCACTCTGACTATTTTAAACATTGTCTTTACTAACTTTCTGGGCCGGCAAGTTTCAATTACAACAGAAGCCTCTGGAGGAGTGAGACACTCTCAGATTTAATCACTAATATCTTCATTAGTGTTCTGAAGATGAAGGAGAGTCTGACGGGAACAACATGAGGAGAGTCATTACTGACAGAGTTTACAGTTCTGGCTGAACTAACCCTTTAAAGGCCTTAATTTTCTCTAAATTTATGTATCAATTTTGAATAGTTTTGAATGATCTGAATGCTCTGACCTGGGCTGCTTCATCCAGCCCTCCAGACGCACGTGACCCGACGCCTCTTTGACCTGCAGGGCGGGGCGAGCTGGCTTTATCCCGGCACAGAGCCTCGGAGAAGTGTGTGGCGAACTCCACTGGGAGCCCACAGGTCGCGGGCAGACACGGGGAACACTTCGGGTGGCAGAGAGTTCGACACTCTGGCGGAGAGAAGGGAGAGAGAGAGCAAAGATGTACAAATCGTCTCCAAATAATGAATATTTAAGAATCAATAAAAGGTACAAACTGGTCTTCTGAGGGCAAATATTAGGAAGTGGAATGAAAAAGTACCAAGACATGTTTTTTAAACCTCGAACGTCTTTTAACTTGAGCTTTTTAGGTCAGCGACGTCCATCAAGCGCATGTTTATATAGAAAAATGATGCGGAAAACCCCCCAAAAGTGTGTTTATATATATATATATAAAATGCTGTTCTTATGAACTTTCTATTCAAAGAATCCTTAAATAAAATGTATCACTGTTTCCACAAAAATCTGAACTGTTTTCAACATTGTATAATATCATAAATGTTTCTTGATCATCAAATCATCATATAAGACTAATATTACTCTAAACTAATTAGTGGTGCACGATATATCGGCCGATATGGTCATTGTTTTACACATCGGTATCGTTCCGATGTCAAAATAGGGCCGATGTGAACAGGCCGATTATCATTCCTGTGTATTTGACGTGCGTGTGGGGGCGGGGATGTTTGTTTTTGCACGAGCGCATGTCAGCGCTGTGAACAGCGCTCGTGTGTAGGGGCGCGCGCTTTACAGAGGGTGCACCCTTTATCACGTCTCGTCAGAGCGGAGGGGAATAACTGATACTGTGGGAAACAGTTTTTATGTGTAGTGGTGCGTACTTTATAGTGGGCACCCGGCACACGATCAACATTTGTTATATCTCCCGTGCTGGACGGGGCGAGGTTTGAACCCGTGTTGGTGTGTAGGGGCGCGCACTTCATTGTGGGCGCGCAAACTAGTCATTACACCGTGTCCTAACTACACGCGACGCCGCGACACGCGATAAAAGGATCTTTTCCATGTTAATCAGAGTTTATGTCCTAACCAGCCGCGACGGCGGCACGCGACGATTCTATTTTAGAAAACTGTTTCTATTTTTCTAAAACTGTACGCATCTCAAAGTCACGTCGCGGCTAGAGTGGACAGACTAATTATTTGTCACTGGATCTTATCGCATCGTGTCTGATACACACAGGTAAAGGTGCCCAATATCAGTCATTACTGAAAATAAATTACAAAAGTAAAAAAAAAAAGTGTTTTGGAAAATAGCTCTTTATTTGATTATCTATAAAATGTGTTTTCTATACAGAGATATCGACATCGGTAAATATCGGTATCGGCCATAACAGCAATATTAATATCGGTTATCGGTATCGGCCACAATATTCACATCGGTGCATCACTAAAACTAATATATATTAAAAACTAGTCTTTAGAATCCTCTAGATATGGTAAGTGTGTTTTCTGTGTGTGTGTGTGTGTGTTTTCTGTGTGTGTGTCTGTTTTCTGTGTGTGTGTGTGTGTGTGTGTGTGTGTGTGTGTGTGTGTTTGTGTGTGTTTTCTGTGTGTGTGTGTGTGTCTGTTTTCTGTGTGTGTGTGTGAGTATGTGTTTTCTGTGTGTGTCAGAGTGTGTTTTCTGTGAGTGGGTGTGTCCATGTGTGTGTTTTCTCTGTGTGTGTGGTGTGTTTTCACCTGTGTGTGTGTGTGTCCATGTGTGTGTGAGAGAGTGTGTGTGAGTGTGTGTGTGCTTCATACCCAGGCATGTAGCAGCTTGTCGGCCGAAGTGAACCGTATCCAGACAAACGGTGCATTTCGCCGCTCTCATGTTGAGCCCCACCGTGAACCGATGAGGGATGTTGTGGTGCATCCGTTCCTTCACACGCCGACCGTACTCTACAGACACACACACACACACACACACACGGGTTAATAATGTCCTCTTGAGAGTGAATGATGTCAGAGATCATCAGTCCAGCAGCAGAGCAACGGCCAGAACAAAACCATGAGCGAGTCCGTCTCTGAGCACAGCATGCGAACAGAAGCATCATCGAGGAGGCGATCACATGCTCAGCTCTCGAGTTAGAGGATGGAAAGCAGAAATCTTGAGAGCAGAAACAGAGTTTGTGATATATACTGTATATAATGTCCATTTTGCATCTCATCTTTTCCAAGATTAAATAGATTTTTACCTTTTATGGCAATTTTTACTTTTATAAAGGCATTTTTTTAACCTAAATAAATGTATGCATCATCTTTAGTATCAAATTCTTACATTAAATTCATCAAATTCTATTATAAAATCAGCAATATTATAATTCTATTATAATATCAACAAAATGTATCATTGCGCTGCAGAGGAAACACAGAAGCTGCATCTGAACCTAAAAGGCTAAATGTTTTGATTTTTTTTTTAAGTTTTTGAAATTTTCAGTGCATGTCTGTGTGAGGAGGTTCTTGAAGCTCCGCCCCCTGTGCCGGGAGCAGCGGCTCATTTGCATTTAAAGGGACAGACACAAAACGGTGCGTTTTAGCTCACCCTAAAAACTGACAATTTTAACATGCGATATAAAAATATCTGTGGGGGTCTTTTGAGCTAAAACTTCACACACACACTCTGGGGACATCAGAGACTTATCTTACATCTTGTGAAAAGGGCATTACACCACCCCTTTAAATTTAAGTCACTTAATAATAACCTCTTGCTTATTGAACTGCGCTATAAAATCAATATCACATTTGTAATCGTGCTAATATTATGAGAAATCGGCACTCTTCATGTGATATTGATGAACTGTAATAAATAATATAAATATAAAGGACATACAGAGGACATTTAGCCCCTTATCTTGAATATTGGGGGCATTTAAATGCATTATAATAGAGTTAATCATGCAGAGAAAGTGTGCACACTAAATGTGCAAGCGCACTAGTCTAACCTACTAACTCAAACTGCAATTAAAACTACTTTAACATCTACCTGTGCAAAACTCATGATGCTACAGTATTGTGTGGGGGTTGCTAAGGTGTTGCTAAGCAGTTCCTAGGTTTTTTTGTTTACTATCAGTGGCATCTGAATCCCATCAGTGCACAAGCCTAAACTATAATACATCTGAGCTGATCTCAGAGCAACAGCAAATGATGAGGAGTGACAGAAACGGAGACAGAGAGAAAGACACTTACTTTCAAACGTCACCCTCCTCTTTTCTGAAAGAGCAGAAGAGAAACAGCTCTCAGACTCGACGGAGCAGACGCGGAGAGACAGCAAGAGTGCAGGATAGAAACATGAGGAGAGAGAGAGAGAGAGAGAGAGGAGAGAGAGAGAGAGAGAGAGAGAGAGAGAGAGAGAGAGAGAGAGAGAGAGAGAGAGAGAGAGAGAGAGAGAGTGAGAGAACCACTGATCTCGAGACAACATGAGCTTACACCCACACACACACACACACACACACACACACACACACACACACGATCGGTACGATATTTTATGTTTTTAAAAGAAGTCTCTTCTGCTCTCCAAGGCTGCATTTATTTGATTAAAAATAATTTTTATCCAGACATCATTGGCTTATTGATCATTATAGGTGTTATTAATAATTTAGTTGTTGTTGCTAGTTTGAGTTGAGAAATACACATATCAGCATTATCACTATCTGTGTGCATTTTCCTTGAGAACCAAGCAAGTTGACTCATGAAACCATTTGTTTATTATATTGCAATATTGACCTTAATAATCGCAATATGACATTTTCCCCAAATCGTGCAGCGTTTTGAGCATCAGATCATCATATTATACTGATTTCTGGAGGATCATGTGACACTGAAGACTGGAGTAATGATGCTGAAAATTCAGCTTTGATCACAGGAATAAATTACACTTTACTCTATATTCACATAGAGAACAGCCATTTTTAAATTATAATAATATTTCACAATATTAGTTTTTTTTTCTTGTTGGTATTTTTAATCAAATAAATGCAGCCTTGGTGAGCAGAAGAGACTTCTTTTAAAAACATAAAAAAATCTTCCCGATCCCAAACCTTTGACTGGTAGTGTCCACACTTTAGTTAGTCTGAGACACACAGGTGTTAGTGTACTGACCCTCCGGCGTGGAGCTCTCCTTGCGCCGGGCCGAGCTCGAGGGGTTCAGGAGGCTGCTGGGATTGGGCTGGCGCTCCGGAGACTTCACGATGGCCGACATGAGGATCTGCTGCCGGGCCGAGGCCGGCGTGGACGGAGCCGCGTGCTCCTGCGCTTTTAAAATGAGCCGCTGAGAGACACAGAGAGATCATCACATTTACACCATCTGGAGGAAACGTGTACGCGAGCGCATTAGTGCCCGCCCACTTTTCCCAGTCATCTTCCCCATAGGGATATTATTAAAAAAATGCGCTGAACTGTGTAGAATCTCATATGGTCCAGCGCATTTGGATCGGCGTTTCGTTAATTGACTGATCGAGTCTGTTTTTCAAAAATGGCTTCTGCTTGTATACGTGAAGTTGACTATGTATAAAATATCTTCTTATTAAACTGTCTGGACACTGTCAAAGTTCTCAATGCTTCGGTTTGCATGTAGGGACCCCTCATTATGCTGCCGTGTTAGTGTGGGGCTATTTTGAGCCTTGTTAGTGGTATTAACAAGCGATTTGTATTTGTCATTACTCTATGCCCAATATACTAGCGTTATACTAGCGTTATAGGCTAAACTGTTTTTAGAGATAAAACTATTTACATTCGATAATCATTAAAACAAATCTCAGATAACGGTTGACTAGGTAACAATGTGTAATTAGACCAAAGGTTAATTTTGCGCTGGAGTTCTCCTTTAAATTAGAGGCCGCTAAGACGACACCGTTCTCTGAATAATAAAGTAAACCTAATTTCTTAATTTATCTTTGTAAAGAAACCTCATTGCTTAACTGGCTACTCTCTGCTGCCTCAGACGACGACATCACTTCCTGTCGGCCACCGTAACTTCTGTTGGGTGCAATTCGACAGAAAATTCAAAAACTTTTGTAACTATATTTGTAATGAATATTTTATTTAAAAAGTGCAGTGTTATTTTAAAATGATGCGTTTAATTGACTTTAATAATGCTGTAAATGTATATTAGTTAGGCTAGTTGTTTTTCTATGGTATTTTTAAAAAGTTCCTCATGTACTGATTAGTGATCCTGAATGGCTCACCCTCTTCCGTAAGGACCGCAGCTCGATCCTCATCTTCTGCAGCGCCTCCTCGAGCTCCGAGCACCGAGATCTCTCTTTCTCCAGCGCTGACTTCATGTCGCTGTACTGGAGAGGCAAGGCCGGCTGAGACGACAGCGCGGTGGCTCCGTTAGCCGTGACGCCCACCTCCTCGCGCCGACGCCCAGAATATACCCTAGTACACACAGAGCACACCATACAGCTGACCATCATGTTCACATTAACCAATATTATTTATTACTATTGTTCGATTATCTATTATTAGACTCTGATTGGCTGACAAATGTTCAAAACAAAAGTTCACAACACAACGAAATCAATTGTGTTGTGGCTTGATTTTGTTGTGATACTGGGACCAGCCACCAGGGGGCGATCGAGACGCTTTGGCTTCACTCTTCAGGACATACCTTCTTCTTCTGGTGGGCTGGTCCATCTTGGCCTGCAGGAAGTCGATGAGTTTGGTCTGCTGTGAGATGGTTCCCTCCATTTTCACTTTCTCGTGAGAGTAAACGGCCTGAGGAGAGACGAGAAGGAAGAACTGTTATGTTTAATACATTAAAACATGTGTTCAAGCACATGTGTACCTCTGTGCTGAATATTGTTTAAGCAGTGTTTCCCACACAGACTAATTCGTGGCGGGTGGGCCACAGAATCAACGGCAAAGCGGGATTGGTGGGATTATTATCCCGCCAATTTATGAGAGTGTGTGTGTGTGTGTGTGTGGACACCTGGATGTTCTCCAGCTGATACTCAAGATCGGTTCCCTCAGTCTTGAGCATGAGTGAGTGTGTGTGTGTGTGTGTGTGTGTGTGTGTGTGTGTGTGTGTGGACACCTGGATGTTCTCCAGCTGATACTCGAGATCGGTTCTCTCAGTCTTGAGCATGAGTGAGTGTGTGTGTGTGTGTGTGTGTGTGTGTGTGTGTGTGTGTGTGTGTGTGTGGACACCTGGATGTTCTCCAGCTGATACTCAAGATCGGTTCTCTCAGTCTTGAGCATGAGTGAGTGTGTGTGTGTGTGTGTGTGTGTGTGTGTGTGGACACCTGGATGTTCTCCAGCTGATACTCAAGATCGGTTCTCTCAGTCTTGAGCATGAGTGAGTGTGTGTGTGTGTGTGTGTGTGTGTGTGTGTGTGTGTGTGTGTGTGTGTGTGTGTGTGTGGACACCTGGATGTTCTCCAGCTGATACTCAAGATCGGTTCTCTCAGTCTTGAGCATGAGTGAGTGTGTGTGTGTGTGTGTGGACACCTGGATGTTCTCCAGCTGATACTCAAGATCGGTTCTCTCAGTCTTGAGCATGAGTGAGTGTGTGTGTGTGTGTGTGGACACCTGGATGTTCTCCAGCTGATACTCAAGATCGGTTCTCTCAGTCTTGAGCATGTCTGTCTGGTCCAGCGCGTCCTGAAGCCCCTGCGTGAGTCTGAAGATATGAGTCTTCTGCAGGTCCATCTGCTGCTGCAGCTTCCCTTGCTGACACACACACACATTGATTTTTTTAATTCATTAAATTGTATATATATTTTGTATTATATTATACAATATTATATTATTTCATAGTGTCTGTAATTATAAATTGAGTACAATTATTTTATTATTATTATTTAGCACATATTTTATTATTTTACATTATAATATACAATATTATATTATAGAGTATGTAAAATGATAATTTGAGAACATATGTATTTTTGCATATATATATATATATATATACACTGCATATATTATGTTTTTAACATTATATCATTATTACATTTTAATATAAAATATGCAATAATATATTAGTGTTATAGTTTGATAACATTGTTTTGCATATACACTGCATGCATATATATTTTTAAAAAATCTGCATCTATCTTTTATTTAGCATATTTTATTTTATATCATATACTATACAATATATTATATTGTAAATAAATGTTTTTTATATATTACGTATATTACTGCATATAAATATATATATGCGTGTTTGAAATATATTTTTTACATTTATCTTATTTTATTTTGCATTTATTCCATTTTATTATAATAAACAATAATATTATATTATAGCGTCTGTAATTTTAAAATCGATGGCATTTCCAGATTGTCAAAATTTAGATATGAGTGATGCTTGTCATCGTTGCAAGCAGTCTCCTGCCAATCATCTTCATATGTTCTGGAGCTGTCCTCGGATGACAGACTTTTGGTCCAATATTTTTTGATACACTTAATATTGCTCTTAACATAGAGTTGGACCCCAACCCCTTGACTGCTCTTGTTGGCATTCCTTCGAGACCGGACTTGACTATCTCATCTCGCCAGGTTATTGCTTTACTTCTGTATTAGCTAGACGAGCCATTCTTCTCCAATGGAAACATGTGACTCCCCCATCGCTCGACAGGTGGATCCAAGAAGTTTTTAGCTGTATAAAGCTTGAGAAGTTAAGATTGTTGCTTTCAGGATCCCTTAAAACTTTTGAGAAGACCTGGGAACCTGTCCTAGACTACATAAAAGGTTTACTGTGTTCTCCGGACACTAATGCTAATACACAATAATTGACTGTTGCTGGAAAGAGGACAGACCAATACTAGAGAGAGGAATGTTTATTTTAATCTATTTATTTTCAAAAAATTATTTTTCCCTTTTTTCTTTTGGGTGGGAGGGTTCGGGAAGGGTTTAAATTGAGACAATCTGTAATTTCTTACTTTTAATTGAATGTATCATTATGTGGTGTCTTGTTAAATACCAATACAAAATAAAAAAAAATAATAATAAAACAATCAATGGCATTTATATATTTTTTTGCATATATTATGTACGTTTTTAATATACATTTTTTTAAATGATCTTTTATATTATATTATCTGTAATTTTAATTTGAGTAGATTTAATTTGTGTGTGTGCTTCACCTCTTCCATGAGTCTTTGTTTAAGTTCTCTCTCCGTCTCTAGTTTCTGCTGGAGGCTCCTCGCGTTCATCTCCAACATGGCATGCTTCTTCTCCAGGTCATTGAGCTGAAAACAACACCACAAAACAACACCGTAAACAACACCGTAAACACCACAACACCATAAACAACACCACAACACCATAAACACCACAAACAACACCATAAACACCACAACACCATAAACAACACCACAACACCACAAACAACACCATAAACACCACAACACCATAAACACCACAACACCATAAACACAACACCACAAACAACACCACAACACCATAAACACCACAACACCATAAACACCACAACACCATAAACAACACCACAACAGCGTAAACAACACCATAAACACCACAACACCACAAACAACACCATAAACACCACAACACCATAAACACCACAACACCATAAACACAACACCACAAACAACACCACAACACCATAAACACCACAACACCATAAACAACACCACAACACCATAAACAACACCACAACAGCGTAAACAACACCATAAACACCACAACACCATAAACACAACACCACAAACAACACTGTAAACAACACCACAACACCATAAACACAACACCACAAACAACACCGTAAACAACACCACAACACCATAAACAACACCACAACACCACAAACAACACCACAACACCATAAACACCACAAACAACACCACAACACCATAAACAACACCGTAAACAACACCACAACACCATAAACACAACACCACAACATCATAAACACAACACCATAAACAACACCACAACACCATAAACACCACAAACAACACCGTAAACAACACCATAAACAACACCATAAACACAACACCACAACACCATAAACAACACCGTAAACAACACCACACCACCATAAACACCACAACACCATAAACAACACCATAAACACAACACCACAACACCATAAACAACACCGTAAACAACACCACACCACCATAAACACCACAACACCATAAACAACACCATAAACAACACCACAACACCATAAACAACACCACAACACCATAAACAACACCACAACACCATAAACAACACCACAACACCATAAACAACACCATAAACACCACAACAACAAACACATCAACACCATAAACAACACCATAAACAACACCACAACACCATAAACACCACAACAACAAACACATCAACACCATAAACAACACCATAAACAACACCACAACACCATAAACACCACAACAACAAACACATCAACACCATAAACAACACCACAAACAACACCATAAACAAAACACCACAAACAACACCGTAAACAACACCACAACACCATAAACACCACAACACAATAAACACAACACCACAAACAACACCATAAACAACACCACAACACCATAATAAACACAACAACACCATAACACCATAAACAACACAACACTTAAATAAACATGCATGTATTTAAATGGTGCACGGCATCAGCGTTTTCACAGATTCACGTTTTTGCAGTTTTAAGTTTATGCAGAGAAAACTTTCCCCCCAACATTTTTAAACGCTTGCATCTTGGAACATATTTCAAGGTTTGCGTTCTCGAGCGCCAGAACACATTAAAGTGTGTGTTTTCTGTTAGAACGGTGTCGTGTTAGCGGCCCTAAGTTAATAACTAAAGATCTTTACAACGGAAGTGAATCAATCAAATCTAACTTTATCTGGACAATAACTTTAATTCTAGATCTGCTGTAAAGCCAGAACACTCTCTGTTACTGTAATCTCCTGTGATCACTGTAAAGCTGCTGTGAAACTCTATACTGTTAGAGCGCTGTGTAGATGAAGCTGACTAGACTTGATCCCAACACAACCTCTGAAGGCGTCACACAGAGGTGCTGATCCGAGGGAACAGAAGGGTTGTGTTGTTCACAGTGTTCAGCTAATGCGCAGCGACGTGTTCATGTGCACCTCAGTGTTGCATTAATCTCCATCAGCTGGAGCGCTTAATCGTGGCTTGTTAAACTCCATATTGGCATGAATATTAATATCACAGGCGGAGGGCCGGAGCAAACCAGGATAAAACGTTGTGGATGCACTGCAAAAAATCATATTCCTTCCTACTTAGCTAAAATCTTAAATCAAAATGCATTTACTAGATGAGTAAAATGACATTAGATATTAAGTCTTGTAGAAATTAAGTGAGTTTTTGCTTAAAAGAAGTAATATTATCTGCCAACGGGGTAAGAAAAATAATGTTTTTGTTTGAATGATGCCATTGGCAGATCATTTTACTTGTTTTAAGCAAAAACTCACTTAATTTTTTGGTATATGATATTTGGACTAGAAACAAGACAAAACCACTGAGTAAGAAAAGCATTTTTTGCAGTGTGTGTGTATGTGTGTAACTCACAGTATCAGACAGACTCTCTGCTTTCAGTCTCTGTTCTTTCAGCGCCTGCTGCAAAGCCACGATCTCGGCCTTGTGTTCCGAACGGCGAGTTCCACCGCCTGCCGAGACTCTGAGCTGCGCTGGTCCGCTCGCAACCTGCATGCACACACACACACACACACACACACACACACACGCGCACACACACATATAAGAAGAATATACAGACACATATGTGACAATATTTTGGGGTCAGTAAGATATTTAAAGTCCCCCTGTACTCCTTTAAAACTCATCTTTGATCAGCAAAATGACATATTTAAACGTTTTTTTTCCTTGAAAAATGCCTTAAAATATCTTGAATGTAACTCGACACCCTCGCCTCATTTAGTATGCGTGGTTCTATGTATATGCAAATGAGCCCCGCCTCCACTTACTCACTCACTCAGAGATCCACTGGTTGACGATCACACGTTGATCTGATTGGTTACAAGGTAGTGTGTGACGTCAGAAACACCAGCGATTTCAAACCGTGTTTTTGAGACTGTCTTTGGTTCACTGCAGTTTTAAGCAGAAAATACTCAGCAATGCTGTCCACTTATGAACTTACACATGGGTGTGTGTTAAAGCAGATTAATAACTCCACATACACACATAAACTACATTAAAAGCTGGATTTACACCACAGGGGGACTTTAAATGATTTTGAAAGAAGCCTTTTATGTTCACAAAGGCTGCATATATTGGATCAAAGATGCAGTAAAAACAATAAAAATTGTGGAATATTATTATAATGTAAATCATCAGTTCTCTATGTGAATATATAGTAAAGTGTAATTTATTACTGTGAATTTTCAGCATCATTACTCCAGTCTTCAGTGTCACATGATCCTCCAGAAATCAGTATAATATGATGATCTGATGCTCATGACACATTTATGAGTATTATCAGTGTTGAATACAGTTGTGTGGAAACTGATGTATTTTATATTCAGGATTCTTTGATGAACAAAGTTCAAAAGAACAGCATTTATTTGAAATAGAATCTTTTATAAACATTATAAACGTCACTTTTGGTGAGTTTACTGTAGACGTGGTGTGCTTGCGTTACCGGTTCTGCTTCTCGTTGTCCAGAAGTCTCTGCATGTCTCGGGTCCGGCGCTCCGCCTGGTTCTTCTCGTCCTCCAGAGCCGATCTCCAGTTCTCCCACTGCCTCTCCTTCTCCAGGAGCTCGTCGTTCAGGCTCTCCAGCTCCACCACCTGCTCCTCCAGCATACTGCACGTGGTCTTCAGGGTCTCGATGTTCTGCGGGGACACACGCACACACACACACACACACACACACACACACACACACACACACACACACACACACACACACACACACACACACACACACACACACACACACACACCTTGGTTAACCCCCTGGGGTCGGCAAACGCGCGGGCGCGTTTTGCTCGTTTTTTTTTTACATAGCAGCAAAATAAACCTAAAATACTCAGTCAATTTTGGTCATACAGCCTTAAGAAATATGAAAAAATAAGCTGTTAAATGTCTACTTTTTTATGTGTCCACTTACAATCGAAATAAAACATTGTGCTTTTGTAAAATAAAGAAAGTAAACAGGGAGTGCTTTCTGCCTCTCCGTCTCCGTGAACTTTTTTTCTAAAGCACGTCTCTAAACTCAAATAAAACTCAGCGAATACTATTCACTCAGACATGAGATATATATCTCTATAATCATTTAAGTGTGTAGTTTTAAATTATCTAATTCAAAACTAAAAGAAATATTCTCTGTTTATGTAATCTATATATAAAGAGCGAGAGATCAGCCGTCCTCATTATCTTTCTGCCAGCTCATTACTCTGCTAATGTGACACGCCCATCGACAGCGCAGCGCGCTATTCAAATTCTAATCTGAGGCAACACATGCAAACCAGTCAACGCCCACAACAGCTGGAGAACACACTCGCTGTGAGGAATAATAATATCGTGATAATCCTGGAAATGTTACCTCAAACGTGCTGGAGTAGCCGAACAACGGATCCAGCTGCAGATCATCAGTAAGTGCTTTGTTCTAATCGCGATATGAAATGGTGTCTGTAAACCGCAAAAGACTGTTTAAATTTGAATCGCGTTTCTGTGTTTGAATGAATGCACAGCGCATGTTGTTGTTTACTACAGCTCGCGCGAGTTTCGCTTTTAGCAAACTATCTATATTGCCTACTGAGATGAGTAAAAATCGACTGAATACGTTTAAATAAAATGTATTTGTATAAGCAACATATTAAACTGCAAATTAACATTTATGCCCTAATATAGGCTATATTATAAAAGACCATATGTTACAGACGAAATATGAAAGACAACATTTCGTTTTGGATGGATTATTTATAAAGCTTTTACTGCCACATCAAAACCTAATTTACAAGGTGCAAACAAAATCTTAAAAGGTCAATATAAGCCTTCTCTATAAATTATTTTTGTGTTTTATTAGTGACAAATTTGGGGAGAGGATAGCCTACATAATCCAAAACTTTCTGAAAATACGAATGAGAATTAACTGCACAATTAGAAATGTTTACCTTGGATATTATACAATTTATGTATACAGTTTGTGGAAAAAATACACTTTTTTTCAAGATGTTTCCAACTCTGAACCAATTCTGTAGTAATATATATATATATATATATATATATATATATATATATATATATATATATATATATACCGGTATATATATGTATGTATGTATGTATGTATATATGTGTGTGAGTTGTCTTTGCATTTTTTCTTGTAGCCACAGTGACACCTAAGGCTCATTAGTATGCAGCATTAGCAGGTCTTCTTTGTCTCCTCAGGTGTAAATGAGGACATTATTCATGACCTTGTTGGATCATTCACGCCCACCTGCATATTGCCTTTCCAAACAAAAAGTGTCTTACAAAATTTAAATCAATCTATTGTTTAATGTGAACGATTAGCCCGGATGATTTTCAGATCATTTTGGAGTAAATACTCTAGCCGACAACATCCATTAGTCAAAAGTATTGTGGGAATATGTGAAGTTGGACGTTTGTGGTCTTATATCAGAACATCTAAGTTTGAGTTTTTTGAATAACCACGCATAAATAATATTCTCTCAAAAATGCAAACATGTACATACATGTTGCTCACATATTATGCTAGCCATGTTCGTGCTAAATAGAGTGTAATTACACCTTTGCCATTAATATGTTTATAAGCAACTGAAAAAAATACAAATATCTGGGCATGTCAAAACATCTCAAGGACCCAAAAACACCTTAGACTCCAGAGGGTTAACATCAAATTCAAGCACTTTCCAGGTCCACTATCCTCAAACTCAAGCACTGAATGTGGCGACACACTTATTGTGTCCGACAACAAACGTTGAGTTTCCAGCGTAGTAGTTCCGTGCGCGCGTGAACGTCATGGCAACGTACAACACAAAGTTCCTCACGCGGGAAACACTGAACGTAACGCGCAAATGCGCGTAACTAACGATAATCAAGCAAGCTAGTGTGCATAGGCCACGAAGTGTTGGAGAAATATGAATATAATATAAAATAAAAATAATATGGGATATTTTTTCCAGAAAACTCCTTGCAAAAAATTAATTCAAGCACTTTCAAGGCCCTGTGTATATACAGTGTGTGTGTTTATTTTCAAAAACTTTCCAGCGCCTTGATTTTTTCTTCTTTAGATTCACAAACTTTCAAGGACCCGTGGGAAGCCAGCGTATTATTTCCAAGCATATGACATTTTATTTATTACGTGAGATTACAAAACTCCCTCCTCCAGTCAATAAATCTCCATCCGAATGCATGAGTTTTATCACGGAGGAGCCATGCTAGACGTCCACATGAGAAACATTTACCGTCCGAATAGGTCTATGTGGAGTTATTAATCTGCTTTAACACACACCATGTGTAAGTTCATAAGTGGACAGCATTGCTGAGTATCTTCTGCTTAAAACTGCAGTGAACCAAAGACAGTCTCAAACACACGGCTTGAAATCGCTGGTGTTTCTGACGTCACACACTACCTTGTGACCAATCAGATCAACGTGTGATCGTCCACCAGTGGATCTCTGAGTGAGTGAGTGGAGGCGGGGCTCATTTGCATATTCATAGAACCGCGCATACTAAATGAGGCAAGGGTGTCGAGTTACATTCAAGATATTTTAAGGCATGAATACATTTTTTCAAGGAAAAAACACTTAAAAATGTCTTTTTGGTGAGTTTTAAGGGATAATATTATTGACTACAGGGGGACTTTAATAGCTTTATGGAACAACTTTTTTGTCCTTATTGATTTTAGATTGATTTTGGTCCCCTGGCTATGTACAATAAGGCGTGTGTGAAGAACTTAGGTGTATTATTTGACAAAGAACTCAAATTTGATAAGCAAATTAATAATCTTGTTAAATCCTGCTTTTTTTATCTTAGACTTTTATCCAAGATAAAAAGAGCTTTCTTTCTTTTAATGACCTTGAGAAAGTCATTCACGCCTTTATCTTTTGACGACTCGATTATTGTAATTCTCTCTACACAGGTGTTGAATTAATCACAGGAGCCAGACAGCGTTGGCACGTCTGCAGACAGTCCAAAATGCGCTAGGCTAGCGACAGGTACAAGAAAGCGTGAGCACATTACTTTGATTTTGTATTCACTCCAATGGTTTGCCGATCCATTTCCGTATAGAATATAAACTTTTAATGTTTGTTTTTAAATCTTTAAATGGTTTGGCACCAACAAATCTTGATTCCTTAGTGAAACGTTATACATCTAATAGATCCTTGAGGTCCTCCGATCAGTCACTTTTAACGATTCCAAGATCTAGATTAAAACTTAGGGGTGACCGCGCCCTCTCGATCGCTGCCCCGAAACTTTGGAATTTGTTACCCGTTCACATCAGATTGGCTCAGACTATTTCGAGTTTTAAATCATTGTGTACACACACACTCAATTTCTCTGTTGTTTATGTATTTTTTTATATTATATATATTTTATTTTATTTTTGGAAAGCATAATGGACAATTGCAGTTGTAATTAATTGTGCTATAAAAAAAAAAAAAAAAGGTGCATGTATTTCAACAGATGGAAAGTGGATTGAGATGAATTAAAACAGACCACAAAGAGATGTGACTCCATCTTGGTGATCTAAGATGAGTTTTAAGAGTTATAAAGGACGCTGTATTCTGCTCCCAGGCCATTAGATGGCGATGAAACACTATAGATTAGAATGAACACGTAATACGCATGTGGATGACGTCGTTTTTGTTGTTTACACGGACACCGTTTTCAAAAACTTGCACTTTGAAACCCATTTTCAAAAGTTTGTGTTGTCAGACGCCCAAAACGCTGTTGTTGTGTAAATGAACGGCCAAAGCGCTAAAAAGTTTTACATTTTTAGTTGAAAACGGTGTCGTGTAAACAGCCCCAAACACACTTGACTCCACTTTCAAGGAACCGTGAGTGCGAACACATATGGAGATGGAGTGTGTGTGTGTGTGTGTGTGCAGATGAAGCACCTGCTTCTGGTTGTTGAGGTGCATCTCTCGGTCGGCCACTTCTCTGCGCAGACGGTCCACATCTTGACTGAGCTGCAGTCTCTCCTCGCTCTCCAGCGTCAGCTCGTCCAGCTGTTTGGACAGGTAGAAGTTCTGCCGGTTCAGCTCGGCGTTCTCCTGGGTCAGCTGGGTCAGCTGCTCCTCCAGGTCTGTGATCACCTGCGACAGAGTAGTAGTATTTGAGTTCATTGCCACATCAGCATTACTGGCTATTACATGGCAGATATATATTAAACATTTAACAACATAATATCATAAGTATAACATAATTAAAAACAAACTTAGACAAACAAAAACAAAAAAATAAATCTTTAAAGCTGCAGTGTGTGATGTTTAGTAGCATCTAGTGGTGAGGTTGTGAATTGCACCCAACAGAAGTTACGGTGGCCGTCAGGAAGTGATGTCGTCGTCTGAGACAGCAGAGTGTAGCCAGTTAAGCAATGAGGTTTCTTTACAAAGATAAATTAATAAATTATATTAACTTTATTATTCAGTAAAACGATGTTATTGCGAATATTACTGCTACTTGTTCATCATTGTGTCATTGTTTTATTCGCTGCTTTAGCTTTAGCCTCTTTACACGCAAAACAACACAGTGACGAAACGCGTTTGTCCGCTCAGGGCCACCGTAGAAACGTGGATGTAAGCGGACCTGCGGTGTGTGCAGACAGAAATGCTCATTCTAAGCTAATTAAAAATATAACGGTTCATTATGTAACATCTTTATACACCACTGAAAACATAGTTATGTTTATGATATTGCATTTCTGTCAACAGATCCTCCTAAATATCACACAGTGCACCTTTAAATGTACTTGTGCAAAAAATTGCAAAATACATTCTGGATCCATAAATAAGTCCTAAAAAGTGTGTCCTGATAAAAAGCGCTCTCTCATAACATTAAAGATTGGGCAACACCGCTCAGTTTCTTCATCATCATCATCATCATCACTGACAACTAGGGTTGGGTATCGTTTTAATTTAAACGATTCAGATTTTGCTTATCGATTCCTAATTTCGATTCCAATAAGGCAAAAAAAAAAAAACTTAGACATCATTCACATTTATTATTTGATTTAAATACTCTTAAATCAAGATGTATTTACTAGATGAGTAAAATGCCATAAGATTATACAAAATGACCCCATTGGAGATCATTTAGCTTTTTTTAAGCAACAACTCACTTAATTTTGATTAATTCCCCGGAAAACAAGACATAATTTTTGATGTAATTTTACTCATCTAGTAAACGCATCTTGATTTAACAATTTTTTGATATTTGGACTGGAAACAAGACAAAAATACTGAGTGAGAAACGGATTTTTTTGTGCAGTGCAATGAGTCTGATAATCAATCAAACACAGAGTCGCTCGATCTTAATCACTGTTGGAGAGTTAGGAAGCCTTTAACTAGATTTAGAGGGTGGGGCGAGTGAATCTGCTGATCTGGGGTCTGTGATCAAGGATAAATGAGGCATCAGTGTGTATCGATTCTCCTGCAGTGTCACGGCCAAGAGAAGAAGATACCGGCTCCTCAGATCTCTGCTTTCTTCGGCTGTTTTAATCAATAGTTTCTCTCTGAGCGCTGCACCCGATCCCTGAGGATCCTCAAGCCAAATGGAGAGGTTGAAATCATGCTAGCAAAGCACAACACGCCGATGCTACACTGCTTTCATACCGCAGAGAACAGGGGATTGTGGGAAATCTTACCGAACAGCTGTCCCTCAGCGCGTCGAACTTGTGTTGGATCTCATCTCTGTGGGCCTGAAGGAGGAGGACACACACATGATCAGATGCTGTGTGTGTGTGTGTGTGTGTGTGTGGTACAGAGATGCAGTATCTGCTCAAACGCTATTAGAAATGTTAGCCCATGTTTAAAAAAAAAAAAAAAAAAATGTGTTCATGACTAGTTTACACCTCTTTGACCTTTACAATAAAAAATAAATGTGTGTGTATACATACATTAAATATATGTTCATTTTTAAAAATATTTATTGTCATTTTGAAGCTGATGAAGCTTATATATAAATATATATATATATGTATATGTATATTTAATTTGTTTTTATTTTGATATTTTCTGTTTTCATTTTAGTTAATTGTGTTTTACTTTCAGTAACTTTGGATTGTTTCTATATTAGTTTATTTTTTTATTTTTTTTCCATACTTTTTTTTTTCAATTAAAGTTTTATTTTATTTCAAGTAACACTTTTTTTTTTTTAATGGTTTTATTTTTTGTTAACGACAATAACCCTGATGTGACCATTAATCGACATCAGAAAACCCTGAACATGTGAATGTGTTGTTAAATTATTGAAATAGAAATTGACTTTCACCCAAAAATGAAAATTCTGTCATTAATTACTCAATGATTACCTCATATCTTCATTTGTGTTCTGAAGAAAAGCGAAGGTCTTACGGGGTTTGGAACAACATGAGGTTGAGTGATTAATGACAGAAGTGTTATTTTAGGGTGAACTAACTGAAGACTAAAATTGCATTATTTTACTTTATTCATTTTCCTAATAATTTCCTCATGTATTTTGTGAAGTCACAGTGTGTTGTGCATGTGCACTGAGCAGAGATGATCTACTGATGATGATTCTACAGTTGGCATATTCTCTACAAGGAAATGAAGGTTGCATATGTACCACGGATGTTTACACAGAGGAAGAGTTTTTTTTAATATGGAAAGTGGATTGTTCCATGTGTAAGCATGAGGTATACGGTCCATTTTAAACATAAGCAACATGTCTTTCTACTTTACACCGTGTCCTAACTACACGTGACACGCGATACAATGCGTCTTTTCCGTGTTAATCAGAGTTTTTGTCGTAACCAGCCGCAACGGCGACACGTGACGATTCTACTTTAGAAACAGTTTCTATTTTTCTGTGACGTCGCGCTGGAACAACAAACACAAAGTGTGGCGATGATAATCTCAGGCGCTGTTTATGTGCTTTATTTAATGTTAAAAGCGTGTCATGTGACTTTGAATATCATTTAGTGCTCCAGCTTTGAGCTGTAAAAGCAACAGTGGGAACTAAGATCTTGAAATTAAACAAATGGAAACAAGAACGTTCAAACTGTGAACAAACAATTGTATTCTTTGACAAAGATAGTTTTAGTAACTCAGTAGACTATATATTTTTAATAATGTTTAAATGTTTAAATCCATTTTCTTGCGAGTGCCGTCAGGATTACTCTCTGGTGCAGTGCACTCGCCGCGAGACTCCACCCACACGCTGTTCTGATTGGCTGTGCACTCGCTGCGAGACTCCACCCACACGCTGTTCTGATTGGCTGTGCACTCGCCGCGAGACTCCACCCACACGCTGTTCTGATTGGCTGTGCACTTGCTGCGAGACTCCGCCCACACGCTGTTCTGATTGGCTGTGCACTCGCTGCGAGACTCCGCCCACACACTGTTCTGATTGGCTGTGCACTCTCCGCGAGACTCCGCCCACACGCTGTTCTGATTGGCTGTGCACTCGCCGCGAGACTCCACCCACACACTGTTCTGATTGGCTGTGCACTCGCTGCGAGACTCCACCCACACGCTGTTCTGATTGGCTGTGCACTCACCGCGAGACTCCACCCACACGCTGTTCTGATTGGCTGTGCACTCGCCGCGAGACTCCGCCCACACACTGTTCTGATTGGCTGTGCACTCGCCGCGAGACTCCACCCACACGCTGTTCTGATTGAATGTGCACTCGCCGCGAGACTCCACCCACACGCTGTTCTGATTGGCTGTGCACTCGCCGCGAGACTCCACCCACACGCTGTTCTGATTGGCTGTGCACTCGCTGCGAGACTCCACCCACACGCTGTTCTGATTGGCTGTGCACTCGCTGCGAGACTCCACCCACACGCTGTTCTGATTGGCTGTGCACTTACTGCGAGACTCCGCCCACACGCTGTTCTGATTGGCTGTGCACTCGCTGCGAGACTCCGCCCACACACTGTTCTGATTGGCTGTGCACTCTCCGCGAGACTCCGCCCACACGCTGTTCTGATTGGCTGTGCACTCGCCGCGAGACTCCACCCACACACTGTTCTGATTGGCTGTGCACTCGCTGCGAGACTCCACCCACACGCTGTTCTGATTGGCTGTGCACTCACCGCGAGACTCCACCCACACGCTGTTCTGATTGAATGTGCACTCGCCGCGAGACTCCACCCACACGCTGTTCTGATTGAATGTGCACTCGCCGCGAGACTCCACCCACACGCTGTTCTGATTGGCTGTGCACTCGCCGCGAGACTCCACCCACACGCTGTTCTGATTGGCTGTGCACTCGCTGCGAGACTCCACCCACACTCTGTTCTGATTGGCTGTGCACTCGCTGCGAGACTCCGCCCACACACTGTTCTGATTGGCTGTGCACTCGCCGCGAGACTCCACCCACACGCTGTTCTGATTGGCTGTGCACTCGCTGCGAGACTCCGCCCACACACTGTTCTGATTGGCTGTGCACTCGCCGCGAGACTCCGCCCACACACTGTTCTGATTGGCTGTGCACTCGCCGCGAGACTCCACCCACACACTGTTCTGATTGGCTGTGCACTCGCTGCGAGACTCCACCCACATGCTGTTCTGATTGGCTGTGCACTCACCGCGAGACTCCACCCACACGCTGTTCTGATTGAATGTGCACTCGCCGCGAGACTCCACCCACACGCTGTTCTGATTGGCTGTGCACTCGCCGCGAGACTCCGCCCACACACTGTTCTGATTGGCTGTGCACTCGCCGCGAGACTCCACCCACACGCTGTTCTGATTGAATGTGCACTCGCCGCGAGACTCCACCCACACGCTGTTCTGATTGGCTGTGCACTCGCCGCGAGACTCCACCCACACGCTGTTCTGATTGGCTGTGCACTCGCTGCGAGACTCCACCCACACTCTGTTCTGATTGGCTGTGCACTCGCTGCGAGACTCCGCCCACACACTGTTCTGATTGGCTGTGCACTCGCCGCGAGACTCCACCCACACGCTGTTCTGATTGGCTGTGCACTCGCTGCGAGACTCCGCCCACACACTGTTCTGATTGGCTGTGCACTCGCCGCGAGACTCCACCCACACGCTGTTCTGATTGGCTGTGCACTCGCTGCGAGACTCCGCCCACACGCTGTTCTGATTGGCTGTGCACTCGCTGCGAGGACTCCGCCCACACTGTTCTGATTGGCTGTGCACTCGCCGCGAGACTCCACCCACACGCTGTTCTGAATGGCTGTGCACTCGCCGCGAGGACTCCACCCACACATTGTTCTGATTGGCTGTGCACTCGCTGCGAGACTCCGCCCACACGCTGTTCTGATTGGCTGTGCACTCGCCGCAAGACTCCGCCCATACGCTTTTCTGATTGGCTGTGCACTCTCCGCGAGACTCCGCCCACACGAGGTTCTGATTGGCTGTAGGTTTTGATTGATTTTGACGCATCTTGCAGTCGCATCTAGTGTGGACAGGACACATTATTTGTCGCTGGAATCTTATCGCATCGGGTCTAGTTAGGACACAGTGTAACAGAGAAAAGCTTGATTTTCAAGTCTGCACTAACCCGTTAATCCCTCAGAGGTGCTTCACATAACTATATCAGCCTAAAGGGCGTTCAGAAGCGTGAGTGAACGCGTGTGATGTGTGTGTGGTCACCCTGAGCGCAGTGATCTCCTCCTCGGCCTCGGCTGTGGTCTCCTCCAGCTCGGTCTTGGCCTGCTGTAACTGGCTCTCCAGCGCGTGTCTCGCGGCCTGAAGACTGCAGATCTGAGACTCTCTCTCCTGCAGAGACAGCGTGAGCTCCGTCACCTGACGCTTGATCTCCAGCTTCTGCTCCTCGTGCTCCAGACCCATCTGAAACACACACACACACACACACACACTTGTTATGCTATACTCGTAATGGTTTTTATACTGTAAACGGTATATTCTGTCCCCCTACACTAACCCTAGCCCTAAACCTACCCATCACACACACACACACACACACTAAACCGACCTCTAAACCTACCCATCACACACACACACACTAAACCGACCTCTAAACCTACCCATCACACACACACACACACTAAACCGACCTCTAAACCTACCCATCACACACACACACATACTAAACCGATCTCTAAACCTACCCATCACACACACACACACACTAAACCGATCTCTAAACCTACCCATCACACACACACACACACTAAACCGACCTCTAAACCTACCCATCACACACACACACACACACACACACACACACTAACCCGACCTCTAAACCTACCAATCAAACACACACACACACTAACCCTACCCTAAACCTACCCATCACACACACACACACACACTAAACCGACCTCTAAACCTACCCATCAAACACACACACACACACACACACACACACTAACCCGACCTCTAAACCTACCCATCAAACACACACACACACACACTAAACCAACCTCTAAACCTACCCATCACACACACACACACACACACACACACACAAACCGACCTCTAAACCTACCCATCACACACACTAACCCGACCTCTAAACCTACCCATCACACACACACACACTAAACCGACCTCTAAACTTACCCATCACACACACACACACACACTAAACCGACCTCTAAACCTACCCATCACACACACACGCACACTAACCCGACCTCTAAACCTACCCATCACTCACACACACACACACACTAACCCGACCTCTAAGCCTACCCATCACACACACACACACACACACGCACACTAACCCGACCTCTAAACCTACCCATCACTCACACACACACACACACACTAACCCGACCTCTAAACCTACCCATCACTCACACACACACACACACACACACACTAACCCGACCTCTAAACCTACCCATCACTCACACACACACACACTAACCCGACCTCTAAGCCTACCCATCACAGAAAAATTCTGCGCATGAATTATTATAATGAGGAATATTGTGACGTGTTCGTTCCCGGAAGAACTTTACAGAGATTTTCATGCTCAAACAGCAACAATAATCACACTAAAGAAAGATGAACATGGAGAAAAGCATAAGGTCCTCTTTAAGTGTCTGTTAAAGGGCTCATCGGATGCAAAATTCACTTTTATACGGTGTTTTCATAAATGTGTCTTTGCAGTGTTTGGACACAACCACCATACAACGGAAAAAATAATCTACTCACTTATCTTTTTTTTTCCTCAAAAAGTCTAAACGCTCAATAATCAAGCCGTTCGGATCTTCAGAGCAATGTGATGTCAAGTTGCTCATGCTCCGCCCACGACAGCGGACGGACTGTCCCGTATTAGCATATTTCCCGTATTATCCCATACATCCACTCACCTCTCTCAGTCGGGTCTCCAGCTCCTGAATACGGCTCTTCCGGCTCTGCTCCTGTTGGCTCATCTTCTCCAGATGCTCCTCCAGTTTGGCGTTCTGGGCTTCTAGTTTTCCCGCCTGAGACTCCAGGTAAAACTTCTGCTGCCGCAGCTCTGAGATCATCTCCTCCTGAGCTTTCCTGGGGAACACACCAGCACACACACACACTGTGGTTTACAGGCGGGTCTCTGCACATGATTTTTGTGTTTACATCTTTTAATGTGGTATTAATGATCAAACGATCATTTGTAATTACACTTTTTTTTTTTTTAATGCAAGCAAATAAAATACATCCTAACAAATATGCATGAAAAAAAGACAGGGGTAATAATAATAACATTTTTTTTTTTATAAATTAGAAGAAAATTGATTAGATTTCTCCTTTAATAAACTCATTTCAGAAACATCATTGCTGCTTCTCCTGGGAGATGTTTCTCAAAACAACCAAATTGTTTTTATCCGGCTAAACTGCAAAACGTCAAATATTGCAATTCCTCCATCACCCATTAAATCTAAAACACTTGATTTAAGCGTCAAATCAAAGTTTGTAATGATATGATTCGACTCGTAGCTGGATGATTTGATTTTATAAAGTCCCCCTGTGTAGAAAACCCACAATAATATTGACCCGCGTTCTGTTTTCTATAATGTGACGAGCACGTTTGAAGTGACATAATTCTATCGAACCCTGGTGGATTTGTGCTCATCTAAAGTGAATCTGAAACCAAACCGCGCAAGTTTGGCTTGGCAACATGAGATGTATACTAGAGATGGGCCGATCACCGATCAAATATTAAAATAACAACGACCAAAATCCTGATCTGCCGATTGTCGATTCACAGAATGGCAGAGGAATGGGAATCTTTTATCTATAATCTAGCAGTTTGCACCATTTGTAGAAATTAAACTACCGGTAATGAGGTGGCAAGAATTGTTTTTTTCTGGAACAACCAATTATGCAAAACACCCCAAAACCAGTAGGTTGTTTATCAGACAGAAATTCATGAAAGAACTTTTGTAAGTCAAATTTAAGAGCGTTTTAAGACATTTTAAGATCATAAAGATTGACATTTAAGTCCTACACGACGCATTAACCAGCTAATAACAAATAAAATTAGCATCAATATGCACTTTTTGTTTACATAAGCATTAAAATAATAACATAAATGATGGCTAGATTTTAAAAGAGTGTCTTGCAACATGTTATCTACTAACATGTACAAGTGCAAATAAAGTTTTCACAAAAAAGGTTTTATAAAAAGATAAACCCCATATTTCAGCCTTTAAATACATTTTTTATAAAAAGAATGAGTCAAAAAAAAAGATAAATTACTGACATTTACAATGCGCATTAGCTTATCTTTTATTATTAATAGTAAAATTCGGTCCGATTTTCCCGTGGCGTCTGTCGTTGCTATGCAACCATGCACTGCGCTCTCCACGACGGCAAAGAAGTTTTAGTGGCTTTTGCATAATTCTGAAGTTGATATTTCTTCATCTTGCTGTGCCCGGAAAAAACGGCCGCATCGCTTTTATAATCAGCCGCTTGCCGCACGCCTACATTTGAAATAACGAACTTGAGCGCGCAAAAGACGCGATATGTGAACGGCCCCTTGGCGAGCTCCCTCCAGTCAGGCTCGCGAGCGCCGTGTTGGAGACCCTGCTCTACAGCTCCGCGGTGTAGGCTACGACTACTTTTTTGCTACTTTGTAATGACTTTCTGCGGCCAGCGTTTCTGGAAATGAACAAGGGTAAAACCTTTTTTAGACCTGACTAAAGAAATGCAAGACCTCGGATGAAATCCGTTCAAAGATGCCTAATCATGTTAGCGGTGTTAAAATGCCGATGGTGGCTTCCACCTCGAGGGGTTTCAGCACGACTTGCATTGCAAATGGCTCATTTTTGTCAGACACTTCAAAAAACTTCCAGACGGGAGAAGGAGAACTCATGTTGCCACTGGCAAGCTCCGGTCTGCTGTTGTGTGCCAGTGCGCCGCGCATGCAGGTGGGAAAAAGTCACGCGAGAAATTTACGCCACGTGATCGGCTTTTTTGATCGGCGCTTTTGGGGTTCGCCCAATCGGAGCATCACTAATGTATACAGTGACGTCAGATCCGGGTCTGTGGCGGCTCTCTGGCCTGTGGAAAGGCAAACCGGTTCTTAGAAGGCCCTGGCTCTGAGCTAGCACCCGGTTCCAAGGGGTCTGACGTCACGTTTGCGGCTCTTACATGTTCTTCTGTGTGTAAATGCTGCTGTTGGCCGCCAGTTTGTTGGCCTCGGAGAGCTCAGCGATCCGCTGCTCCAGACTCTTCATCTTGTTATCCATGGCGTTGATGGTCTGTAGAGAAACACGCACAAAATACAGCATGAGGACACAGATGTTCGTTGTTTGAGAAATATGACACGTTGTACACAAACACTAAGCATTGAAAATATGATTTTCAAGCAAAAAATTGTATTCATGTTTTATTTTTATAGAGCGAGAATAAAAGTCTGGCAATTAAACTATTAAAAAAAGGAAAAGGTCATTAAAGGAACACAATACATTTTTTTATTAAAGGTTATGTAATCTATAAACTACCTTTCAAAAGTTTGGGGTCGGTAAGATTATTTCATGTTTTTGAAAGTCTCTCCTGCTCATCAAACTGCATTTATTTGATCAAAAAATATAATAAAATTGTGAAATATTATTCCAATTTATATCAGCAGTTCTCTATGTGAATATATAGTAAAGTGCTGAATTTTCAGCATCATTACTCCAGTCTTCAGTGTCACATGATCCTTCAGAAATCAGTATAATATGATGATCTGATGCTCACAGGTTTTTTTTAATGTTATGGCTGCTAATGATAAACTCTTCATAGGACAGACTTTTATTTGTTAGATGGTGTTCTACTTGCAGTTTCACACAGTGAGCATGTGAGTCTGAGATCAGCCATAAGATAGGAGACGCTAATCTAGTTAGCTAAAGTCTAACGGGTTAACTGGATGAAGGGCTGAACGGCTTGAAAATGAGAAGAGCAAATCTCATCCCAAATATCATGATACATTTATAAATTCTACTTCGTATTATGATAAATCAAGTACTTATGCAGCTTATGAAAACCTTTTCACAATATTCTAATTTTGAATTTGGGGTTCATAATCATAAGCTGTAAATCATCACAATTATAACAAATAAAGGCTTGAAATATCTCACTTTGCATGTAATGAGTCTATATAATATATTAGTTTCAGCTTTTAAGTTGAATTACTGAAATAAATGAACTTTTGCTCCATATTCTAATTTTTCCATTTTCACCTGTATAACAATTTTAATATAATGTACATTTAATTTAATGTTTAAAATCAATAGGGATGCACGATATATCGGCCACCATATCGGTATCGGTCAAAATGTTGATATCGGTGCATCCCTAAAATTAAACATGTCAACTCATCAGTTAACACATTTATTTATTACCCATAAAACTTTTTAGGCCTGTCATGATTATTAACTAATCGTCTGGTCGTGGTTATTTGAGATAACCAGTTAAAATTTCAAATCACATTTTGCCATCAATATAAGAGAAATTTAAGTGCTTGAAATGCCACCAAAAGCACACTATTGTGTCTCTTTTTCCGGTGAAAGAATAAAGAATATTAAAAAAAACACTTGAATATATGAATATTTGTGGGTTTAATCAGACTGTATTATATTATATTATAAATAATTATATAAATATCAATATTGCAGAATTACGGTAAACCATAATTTGTAGTATTGTTTAATAATCATTAGCACAACATTCCTGATGTGACAGGCTTCAGTCTTGAACTGGATTGAACACAAGTGAACTCTGAACTCCTGATGAGCTTCAGAGGAAGACGAGACACTCACTGCTTTCTGCTCACTGATGAGTTTGCCTTTCTCACGCGCCTCTTCCTCGTGTTGAGCTCGCTTCTCCTCCAGAGAGTCTTTATCAGCCAGATCTGCCTTCATCTGCGCCTCCAGAACCTGCACACACACCACCGTCAGCACCGCGGATCGGCAGGCTCACTCAGACACCAATACCAGCTCTGATGGACTTTGAATTGATCAAATGAGAAGAAATGGATTTGAAACTGATTTGGCAATGACACCCAATGTGAACATCTTAACACTAGGGAAGTTTAGTGCTCAGGCACTTGCAAAAAAGTAAAACCAGAATAAAAAAATTTGGATAAAAGCGTGAATCATGATTTTTCAGAAAGTCGTGATATTTAGCCGTATCGCCCACCGCTAGTCACTGACAGCAGAACACAGTAGCGACGCATCGGTCTTGCTCCTCTTTCATTAACAGAACGACTGGCACACATTATTCTGGCTGTCATTAGCTTCATTTCTATAGCGTTTTATACAATACATATTGGTTTCAAAGCAGCTTCACAATAATAAACGGAAAAATAACAGAATCAATGACGCAAACTTCATCAATTATGATGCTGTAAAGCAGCTCTAAAGAGACGTGTGTCATTATTCCAGGGTTCACACACACACACACATGAACTTTAGGACTTTTAAAGCACTACTTTTTAAGTTTTCAAGGACTAAAATCAGAGATTGCATTTATCAAACAATATCTTTATTATCTTTCAAATTCAAAAAAAATAAAAATAAAATAGAACTAATAAAGCAAAATGGCACAAATAAAGTGCAGCACATTGAACAAAGATATCGCTTCCCATATTGAAACTATGAATTTATGATTGACCTGAAGAATAAAAGCTGTATCATATACTTGTATATTTATGAGCAATATCACACTCATAGCAATGTGAAGTGTCTCTATATCTTTATCAGACGGGCTGCAGCTTTACATTTTGTGCAAAAAAAAATTGTATCGATAAAATGAAACACTAATTTCACATATTTTGTCTTTCAATAATTCAAGCACTTTAAGCACCTTTTAATAAATATGGCTGTTTTCAAGGGTTTTCCAGGACTTAAATTTCAGAAAGTCAAAGTCAAGTACTTTAAGCACGTGTAGGAACCCTGATGAAATAAGAGACGAGCTCAACCCAGCTAGAAGCCGCTCTACAGAAGACAATAGTGTGTTTACTCATCCCAGTTCAAACTTTACCTTGATTTTGTCCTCGTAGAGCCGCTCTTTCTGCACCAGATGAGCCTCCATCCTCTGCGCCGTCGCCTGCGTGTCCCGCAAGTTTTCCTCCAGCTCCTAAACACACACACACACAGCGTCAGGTAACACACACACACACACAGCGTCAGGTAACACACACACACACACACACACAGCGATGTTTTAAAACCCCATTAGCAGCAGAAGTGAGGAACTGGACTTGCTTTGAGAAGCCGTGTGCTGGTGGACGGGACGGCCTGAAGGTGTGTGTGTTCCTCATGGAGAGGTGAAGAGGTGTGTGTGTGTGGCAGCAGATGGGACATCTTGTTAGTGTGAGTGTGAGTGTGCTGTTGTTATATGCTAATCTGCAGGAACCTCACATGCACTAGGATGACGGTGCAAAGACAACACAGCAAAAAATGCTTTTCTTACTCAGTATTTTTGTCTTGTTTCCAGTCCAAATATCAAAAAATTCTTAAATCAAGATGCATTTACTAGATGAGTAAAATGCCATAAGATATTAAGTCTTGTTTTCTGGGGTAATAAATCAAAATTGAGTGAGTTGTTGCTTAAAAAAAGCAAAACTATCTGCCAATGAGGATAATGCCTATGCCTAATCTACCATGAAAAATAATGCTAATTCAAACAGAAACAATATTATTTTTCTTACTCCATTGGCAGATAATTTTGGATAATCTTATGGTATTTTACTTCTTTAGTAAATGCATCTTGATTTAAGAATATTTAGAGGTTTGGACTGGAAACTAGACAAAAACACTGAGTGAGAAAAGCATTTTTTGCAGTGAAACGTGAACAGAGACGTGTGTGTGGGTGTGTGTGTGTGTGTGTGTGGTCAGCTGGTTAAGGAGGCGTGTCAGTGGTTTAATCTTTGCTAGTCTGATCCGTCTCTCTCACCAGTATCTTCTCGGCCATCTGTTGGATCTGTTGGGATTTGGTCTGGATGTCGTCCTTCAGTTTATTCTCTCGACGCTCCACCATCTCCAGACGCTTCACTTGGTTTTCCAAAGTCTTTCTGCCCTCCTGACAGTAAGGAAGTAATGATTTAACACTTATTAGAGGTTCAGGAATCACAGAAAAACTGTCTAATTCATATTACACGCCAAAATCACCAGAAAGAAATCATATTTCGTATAAAGAAACTTTTTTAAAAACATATTTAACCCCCAAAGTATCATCATTACTGTAATCCAAAAATGTATTAGAGCAAAATACATCATGAGAGTATTATCTGTACACTACTGCTCAAAAGTATTTTTATGAAAGAATTTTATATTTTTACTCATGAAGGAAGTGACAGTAAAGATATTTAAAATGTTAAAAAGCTTTTTTTTTTTTTTTTTACTTTCTATTCATCAAACAATTCTGGAAAAAAACAATAGACAATAGATATTTAAAAATATAATAATATATATTTCACATTTTCACTGTATTTTAGATCAAATAAATGCAGCTTTGATGAGCAGAAGAGAACACAATAAACGTGTGCATATCGAAATAAAAAGTGTGCAGTATTTTATAATATAATGCAATAAAATACTGTATTAAAGTATGAGCTCTAATAATAATAATCATTTGTAACACTTTACAATAAGGTTCATTAGTTAATGCATTAACTAACATAACTTACCATGAGCAATACATGTGATACTGTATTAGTTAATCTTTGTTAATGTTAGTTAATAAAAATCCAGAATCAGCTGATAACGCTGTCACGAGCTTCTCAGATGCTTTAACTCTCTCTTCTCAGTCCCACAATGCACCAGCAGCCTTGTCAAGGCTTAATATTCATGATCTGTTAGTATAGTATGTCTGAGTAAGAGTCAGTGGCTACGTTTACATGACTTGTGTTTCAATCGGACTGACGTCATTCCATTTGATGAATCTGAATGAGTGTCGACATGAACGCTGAACATGATCGGGTTGATGTGTGTGTCTATAGGTCACAAGCTTCAAATCAGTTGATTTTTTGATATGCACGAATATACAGTTTCCCGCCGTTTGCGCATAATAACTATTCTCCTACATTAGTTCTTTATTTGTTTTAAACATCAGACTTAATATTTATCCATTTCTGGTCATAATTGACCGTTCGCAAAGACCCTCCCCCCTTAGTTACTGTCGCTATGTCCGACAAGCTACGCCGTTCTCACACACACACCATGTTCTCACGCAGTGAAAAACACATCGTGGAGCAGAGAGACACTGACAGACACAGACCAGATTACTCTTCGGTTACTTTTGATATTAAACATATTAAACAAAGTCTCACCTTTCAAATTTGGTCATTTTTTAAAAGAAATTTAAACAATAAATAGCGTTTTGTGGCTCTTTAATGTGTGTGACAGATCGCTGCCTCAGTTAAAGCCGCTCGAGAACCGATCATCTCTTCCTTCTAGTTCATTTATAGCATCAAATAAACATGAATGAACATCAGAAGGAATGTTGTTTTAACCGCGGAAAGACGTCAGTACACTCCGCTTCTCAAGATCAAATCCTCCAGCGTTAATCTACTAACTCTCCTGACTGCTCTGTCGGACAAAATGGCGGATGGTGAAGTATGATTGGTCAGATCACCTGTCAATCAAGCTCCCTGTGAAGGGTCAATTTGTAGATAATGAGCGAATGAGCCGCTGATTATATTGATCACGCAGTAAAAATGGCCAAACCAGGTGGGCACTGTGGGCCGTTGTCCTGCTCCACTTCACACACGCAGAGGAAGAGGATTATATAATAACGGGACACTCACTGATACCACACTTTATTCAACAGAACAGCTCGACCCACACATCATACGTCATTACGCTATGCGCAGTGCTTTCGATTATCAATCCGATCAAGTGTTTGCATGTTCTCACACTCGGATTCGAAAAGGAATAAACCACTCCTTTCAATCCGATCGAAGTTTCATTCTGATCAGGCTCAATCGGGCCGAGTAAGGCGTTTACATGAAGGCTTTGAGCCGCCAGTCTGATTACTAACGGGTGTGACGTGAGCGCTGTACCTCGGTCTCTCGCAGGCGTCTGCGCAGTGTGTCGCTGGGGTCAGATTTACTGCGCAGACGCTCCAGCTCTCGCTCCAGACGCTCTTTGGCCTGACGGATGTTTTGCAGCAGCTCTGTGGCTTCAGTGCTCGCCTTCACCGCCTGCGGGGTCAGAGGTCACACAGGTAGCACTATGAACATCATTATACACATTATATACTTGTAGTTTTAGACCAAGAGGTCAATCTATGACCTTCAGATCCTCTAGGGGTCAGATGTCCATTCAAACATGCTTGTGTTTGTGTGTGCAACAATATTACAGTAGCATACAGACTATTAATAGATATATATATATACAGTATAATGTAACAGACAGTCACTAGAACATTCATATTACACATCAAAATCAAACAGAATTTTATTTTGCATAAAAAAAATTAACTTTCATCATTTTCATGGCAATAAAGCACATTTAACCTCAAATCACTGTGATTCTAATATGCATTGAAGTAAAATAGATCATGGTAGTATTTGCTGTACAAAATACAATTTTTTTTTAAAGACATTAATACTTGTGTTCATCAAGGACACATTAAACTGATCAAAAGTGACAGTAAAGACATTTATAATGTTACAAAATATTATATTTCAAATAAATGTTGTTCTTTTGAACTTTCTACTGATCTAAGAATCCTGAAAAATTAAAACGTATGACAGTTTCCACAACAATATCAGTTTTCAACACTGATAATAATCATAAATGTTTCTTTGAGCATCAGATCATCATATTATACTGATTTCTGAAGGATCATGTGACACTGAAGACTGGAGTAATGATGCTGAACATTCACAGGAATAAATTACACTTTACTATATATTCACATTGCAGAGCGGTTTTAAACTGTAATATTACATGTACATGTAATCGGATGAATGAGAAGACATGTGTACCTTTGAGAGTTTGTCCTGCAGCTCCTGGATCTTCAGCTGCTGCTCGCCGTTTGTCTGAAACACAGAGTCCTCATGAAGACACTCTTATTGCACACACTGTGGCGATCACAGCAGACGAGCGAGTAATTACAGGAAATTAAACGTCGGCGCATGTTAAGTCATTGACGGAGACACACGACGGGTTCAAAGAGACGTTTAGCACCAGGACGGCGAGGAAACTATAGAGATGATCACAGTGAAGCGTCTAAAACTACCGGTGTGTGTGACATATCGCTCACTATATCATGCATTATTGTTTATTTATTTATTATTGGCAAAAATAAAAAATGCATAAATATATATGAAATAAATTTGAAAAAGCGAGATGGACAGGACGCCTGTCGAGGCTTTCTCTGTATATGAGATGGAAAATAAAATAACAAAATAAAACATCCAATTAAAAAAGAATTAAATTAATTTAATATAATAAAATAAAACATTACATTACATTAAACAATAAAATATATAAAATAAAATGAGCTTTCCCTGTAAATGGCCCAAGATGGAAAATAAAACAACAAAATATAAAAATATATGTAAATAATAATAATAATAAACCCTAAAAAAAAAGTTATTAGGTCAAGTGCCATGTTATTGGTAAACTACTATTAATAGATGAGCTTATCATCACATTTTATAAAAACATTTATTCATGCAGAAGAGTGTCCTCTCAAAATTAAACTACTTCACCAGAGAGAGATTCCAGTATGAAGAGCGAAGTGGGCATCATTGAGAATGAACAAACACACACACACACACACACACACACACACACACACACACACACACACACACACACACATTCCATGAATTAAAGATTATATTATTATTTTTTTTGTGTTTTTGGAGGTCTAGAAATCTCAAATTTAAACTTTAAACTTGATATTTCCAGGTCTTGCATCACCCTGGGAAATGTGCTGGTTTATTATTAATAATAATAATAAATTAGCGCCAGTATGATCTTACTGTGACGGCTCTGTGGACTGGCATCACGATATCGGTTTAAACGCTCAGTAAAGCTGAAATAAAGCCCACAGGGACGTCCAGTCCGTCAGAGGAGAGGACGCTTACAGTCGCCCGAGTCGAATCTGATGACGGATGAATGATTGAGACTGTGCGCTAATTATTAATTTAGAGAGACACCGACAGATTTCTGCTGTACTTCAGTGCTCGTGTGTTTGCTGGTGATTTGTACCTTGTCAAGTTTGGAGAGCAGCTCCTCCACCTCCGCTTTCCCCTGTTCCTTCGCCTGAACACACACAACACACGACAGGACCATAAACGACACGTCAGCATTTTCTGAGTAATTTAATAAATTCATTCAATTTCAGCAATATAATAAATATGTGTGTGTGTGTGTGTGTGTGTGTGTGGACCAAAAATGGTTCTTCCAATATCTAGACAGCTATACAGTGACCAAGTACTTTAGTACACACACACACACACACACACACACACACACACACACACACACACACACACACACACGATCAGTCTCACACACAGTCACACGTCTGGACTCTCCCACTCGTTCTTTATTCCGTCTGTTGTTCTCATGCAGATTACTCAAATAACTCATGCAAGTCTGGGAACGATTTAGTGATCAAAATATGTGACAAATAAAAGCTGTTATATTTGCGCTTCTTCTTGGTCCAGATGTAATCCTGACACGCCTTTAAGCTCCAGTCCATTACAAATATCTTTCTTTTGTGAAGGAATTCAGACAATTTATATTTTCCTACAAAACTTTTTTCTTAAAATTTCAAAAGATGCAGATGAAAATTATTTTATAATCATGAGCGACATAAATTCAGTCTATGTAAATATATATAGATATATAGATAGATAGACTAAATATTACACTGTGTCGTAACCAAACGCGTCAAAATCAATCAAAACCCACAGCCAATCAGAACAGTGTGTGGGCGGAGTCTCACGGCAAGTGCACAGCCAATCAGAACAGCGTGTGGGCGGAGTCTCGCGGCAAGTGCACAGCCAATCAGAACAGCGTGTGGGCGAATAGTTCCGTTTCTAAAATAGAATCGTCATTAAGTGACATCGTTCTCCGGCTGTTTTTTTGACGTGTTTCTGCGGTTGAAACACTGATTGATCGATTACTTGAGACATGATTGATTTAAGTCAGTATATTTGCATCTTTCATCATTCCTTCTGATGTTCACTGATGTTTATTTGCTGCTGTAACTAGTAAAGAGGAAGACTAGCGCTGTCGCTTGAACTGAGGCGCTACAGCGATCCGTCACGCCACATTCAATGTATTGTTTGAATTTTGTGATAAATCAAGGGTTCCCACACCTCGGTTAACGTCAAACTCAAGGACCTTTCAAGCTCTTTCCAGGTCCGTGCGCGGGAAACTCTGAACGTAAGGCGTAAAGGCACGTAACTAATGATAATCAAGCAAGCTAGTGCGCATAAGGCCACGAAGTGCTGGAGAAATAACACATTAGCGGACCGGAGGGAATAATATGGCATTTATCCTGAAGACTTCTTGCACAAAACAATTCAAGCACTTTTAAAGGACCCGTATCTGTGTGTGTTTATTTTCACAAACTTTCCAGGGCCTTGAATGTCTTCTTTTTTTTTACTTTCAAGGACCCGTGGGAAACCTACACACACACACACACACACACACACTATACTCTGCTGGTACTCGGCTGCTTTCCTCCTTATTTTCACAAACTTTCCAGGGCCTTACATTTTTCTTTTTTCTTTTTTCTTTTTCAAATTCACAAACTTTCAAGGATTTCAAGGACACGTGGGAACCCTGTACACACACACACACACACACACACAGTATTCGGCTGATTTCCTCCTTATTTTCAAAAACTTTCCAGGGCCTTAAAAATGTTTCTTTTTCTTTTCAGATTCACAAACTTTCAAGGATTTCAAGGACCCGTGGGAACCCTGTAAAACGCACACACACAAGCACTAGCACTTGCTTACAAACTCGCACACACACAAGCACTTGCTTACAAACTCGCACACACACACCTTCTGTATCCTCTGCTGGTATTCGGCTGCTTTCCTCTTGAGCTCTTCGCTGGTCTGCCGTGACTCTCTCAGCTCGGTCTCGTACAGGTCGCTTCGGCGGCGGGCGGCAGAAAGATCCTCCTCCAGCTGTCTGACGGTCACCTGCATCTCCTCCAGCTGAGCGTGATACTCCTGCACACACACACACGTCAACACACACCGAGAAACATCAACTCAAATATGAAGTTCATGCATGTTCAGTACGTTTACACACTCACAATCACACATACATACTCGCGCACACACACACACACACACAAACACACACACACACTCACACACACAGAGAAACATCAGCTCAAATATGAAGTTCACGCATGTTCAGTACGTTTACACACACACACACATGCTCACAAACACACTCACTCACACACACACACAGAGAGAAACATCAGCTCAAATATGAAGTTAATGCATGTTCAGTACGTTTACACACTCACACACATGCTCACAAACACACTCATGCACACACAAACAAACACACTCATGCACACACAAGCTTACACACACTCACACACACACACACACACACACACACAGATAAACATCAGCTCAAATAGATGAAGTCGTACACTGCAAAAAAATGCTTTCTTACTCAGTATTTTTGTCTTGTTTTCAGTCCAAATATCTAATAATTCTTAAATCAAGATGCATTTACTAAAGTAGTAAAATACCATAAGATATTATGTCTTGTTTTCTAAGAAAATAAATAAAAATGAAGTGAGTTGTTGCTTAAAACAAGCAAAACGATCTGCCAATGGGGTCAGAAAATTAATCTTGTTTCTGTTTGAATTAACATTGTTTTGTTTGGATATTTGGACTGGAAACAAAAAATAAAATACTGAGTAAGAAAAGCATTTTTTCAGTGTATTTCATAAAATGCATGTTCAGCGTAACAGAATGATAATAACCCTGGCTATTAAGAGCAACAGTAAACGTGCACGTGTGTTTGTGCTCCTCCAGCGCTCTGAGAACAGCCCCGCTGACAGCAGCCGGACGGGTTAATGAGGGTCTGAGCGAGTGAGATGCATTAAGGAGTCAGAGAGTGACTGAGATATAATGTGAATGATGACTGGCTGAGATGCTCTCTGCAGCCGGCGGGCCTTACGGGGTTAATTGTGGGCCAGAGAGGAAAACCTCTGAACGCAGTCATTTCAGTCAAACTAAGAGTTTCTGCGTTTCACTCACTCTCAAAGGAGACATTCAACACACAAACGACGATTTAAATGCCGAATTACAGGATTGCATGATATATGTGCTTGTTCACAGGGACTGTGACTGAAAGTCCATCATTTAAAGATCCTTAATGGAAAATATGACTATTAAACGACAGACATCAGTGAATTATGCGCCCTGAAATATCACACTTCTACACACTAGACTGGATATAATGCATTAAACTAAGAGACTGCAAGCGCACTCAGGAAAATATATATTTAGGCCATGCATATCAAATTTCCATCCATTTGGATTTTTAACAAAAACAAAATAATAAACTAAATGTAATAATTACTTCATTGGAAAAAAACTCATGACAGTTTTATTAACTATTTGCATTATTTATTGTTAAGGCGAGACACTACAGGTGAATAGGGTAACATTTTAAAATAATAGATATCACCATGAAACTTCCTCAGTTGATTACTTGCAAAAGTTCATAAAAAATTATTACAAGTTTTAGAAATTTGTATGTTTAATTTCGCCGTATTTTTTTATTAAAATGTCACATAAATCAGGCCAGGAATGATTTATTAACAAATCCCTCAGAACATATCTTCAGAATACTGTTAAGTGTGTAACTGGAGAGTTTGGTGTACATCGGCTGAGATGTTTATACTGGAGAATGACAAAAAACTCATTCTGAGAAAAAGGCGTTTAAAGATTTGTAATGTAAAAAATCATACTTTTTTAGTGGAAACAACTATTTACTGACACAATATCTCATCAAATCATTCGCAACAACAATACAAACCACCTAAATCACATCAAAACTTTTAAACACAGCATTTATGGCCTTTAACTGAGCAGAAAAACATCAGCTCTGACATCAGAGTGTCAGAGCGCGTCACATGATGCATCTGAACCAATCACAGTGTCAGAAATTGACATCAGCCAATGAGATGTCGCTTTTAGAGTTAAATGCCCATTGTACTTTCACGATTGGTTGCTGATAAAAAGGAAACGACCATATTTGGATCAGACAGCATTGTACAGGAGAGAGAGAGCTTTACAGCGGTGTGTGTGTGTGTGTGTGATGACGGGGAGCAGACAGAGATCGCGGAGCAGCGGATGATTAAGAACGCCAACTTTTGTTGAATTTAGGAGAAATTTACAGACGCAAATAGACAAAGTTAGTAAAATAAAGACCTAAATGTGTATTTTGGAGTTTTTTTCACCACAAGTCTGAAAGAAGATGTTATTGAAGACTAATAGCCCAAAATCTCAAAATTGACCAGTGAAAAAACAACAATGTTTTTGCCTGCCGTGTCTCGCCTTAAAAACTATGAATATAGTTAAAATTGAATATCAAGGTCAAGAGTTCTTTATTGTCATTCCACAGTAGGCCTGCACTGTAGTACGAAATTACGTGCAAAGTTCACAGCTTAAGAATATAGCACAAAAACAATCAAAAACACCGTAGAAAACAGCAGTCGGATCTCGGTCGGTGTTTTTAAAACTTTCATCTATATTTTTGCCGTGAGCCATTGCAGCCGCTGCCGACATGAGCGCCGCCATTTTGTATATTTACTCTATTTTTTATCTCTACCGTAGACATCAGTGTTTATATCACAACTATAAGCTTTTAACCCAGCACTTCTGAGATAATATGAATGATTGTAAGACAGAAATATTGCTACTCATTCTCATTTAGGAATAAGATTGTGTGGGTGTTTGAATCAAGATCTTGATCATCTAACGATTAATCGTGCAGCTCTAGTGTGTGTGTGTGTGTGTGTGTGTGTGTATGTGTGTGTGTGTGTGTGTGTGTGTGTGTGTGTGTGTGTGTGTGTGTGTGTTATTGATCGTGATCTGGATGAGATCTGCTGAGATGTCAAGCAGGATGACACTTAATTACTTCAACATATCGAGAACAAAGTGTCTAGCGTGCTTATAAATACTTACAGTAGTGTGTGTGTGTGTGTGTGTGTGTGTGTGTGTGTGTGTGTGTGTGTGTGTGTGTGTGTGTGTGTGGATACATACACGTATACAGAAGATTTTAAACTGATCTGGAGAATTTCCACACAAGAATAGATCAAACTTCCGCCAGTTTGTGACAAAGCCTTTTTGAGATCCCAGCATGCTCGGGGTTTAAGACCAGCTCAAGACATGTTCTCCAGCACAGGATTACACACTGATTCTTGCTTCTAGTTCAGTGAGTGAAATATTATTCCCATAATGCCTTGAGCTCATGTTCATGCACACACACAGAAACACTGGGACTCAAGACAGCGCGTTTGCCTTTCAACTGAGATTATGTCCCATAAGAAAACACATTCTGTCATAATAATACACTTCATATGCAGAGTAAACATAACATCACGAGTGTATGATCAGGTAAAGAAGTGTCTCTTCATCACTCAATCACTGACAGGACATTACACTGAACACACGACTGATTGCAGAGGAAACACCAATAAACCAGGAAACTAAAGAGGAAACACTGAGGAAAATGCTACACGGAAGAACTTAATGATGTGTGATGATTAGCGATTTGCTGGCGTGTGTGAGACTGTGTGTGTGTGTGCGTGTGTGTGTGAGTGTGTGTGTGAGAGTGTGTGTGTGTGTGTGTGTGAGACTGTGTGTGTGTGTGTGTGTGTGTGTGTGTGTGTGTGTGTGTGTGTGAGAGATTGAGTGTGAGTGAGATTGTGTGATTGTGTGTGAGAGTGTGTGTGTGTGTGAGTGAGATTGTGAGTGAGTGAGAGATTGTGTGTGTTTGGTGTGTGTGTGAGTGAGTGAGTGAGTGTGTGTGTGTGAGTGATTGTGTGTGAGATTGAGTGTGAGTGAGTGAGAGATTGTGTGTGTTTGTGTGTGTGTGTGTGTGTGTGTGAGTGAGAGAGAGATTGTGTGTGTGTGTTTGTGTGTGTGAGTGAGAGTGTGTGTGTGTGTGTGTGAGAGAGAGTGAGTGAGTGTGTGTGTGTGTGTGTGTGAGAGTGTGTGTGTGTGAGTGAGAGAGTGAGTGATTGAGTAAGTGAGTTAGTGAGTGATTGTGTGTGTGAGTGAGTGAGTGAGTGAGAGATTGAGTGTGAGTGAGTGAGATTGTGTGATTGTGTGAGAGATTGTGTGTTTGTGTGTGTGTGTGAGTGTGTGTGTGTGTGTGTGTGTGTGTGTGTGTGTGTGAGTGTGAGTGTGTGTGAGAGTGAGGGAGAGATTGTGTGATTGTGCGTGAGAGTGTGTGTGTGAGTGTATGTGTGAGTGATTGTGAGTGTGTGTGTGTGTGTGTGAGATTGTGCGTGTGTGAGAGTGAGTGGGAGATTGTGTGAGTGTGTGAGATTAAGTGTGAGTGAGTGAGAGATTGTGTGTGTGTGTGTGAGAGAGTGTGTGTGTGTGTGTGTGTGAGTGTGTGTGTGTGTGTGTGAGAGAGTGATTGTGCGTGTGTGATTGTGTGTGTGTGTGTGTGAGAGAGAGTGAGTGATTGTGCGTGTGTGTGTGAGAGTGTGTGTGTGTGTGTGTGCGTGTGTGTGTGTGTGTGTGAGAGAGAGTGAGTGATTGTGCGTGTGTGATTGTGCGTGTGTGTGAGTGTGTGTGTGTGTGTGTGAGTGTGTGTGTGAGTGTGTGTGTGTGAGAGTTTGTGAGAGAGAGTGAGTGATTGTGTCTTGTGATTGTGCGTGTGTGTGTGTGTGTGTGAGAGTGTGTGTGTGTGTGTGTGAGTGTGTGTGTGTGTGTGTGTGTGTGTGAGAGTGTGTGTGTGTGTGAGAGAGTGTGTCCTGGTAAACCCTACATTATGGGGACAAAATCCAAAATCCTCAGAGAAACACTGTGGGAAAAAGCTCCACAGAAGAAGTTAATAATGTGTGATGATTAGCGATTAGCTGGCGTTCAGAAGAGCCTCCTCAGCGAGTCCTCAATTACAGGATGAGCTTCTGCAAATGAATGGCTAATAAAGTCGAGATAATGGAGATCCCGCCGGAAGCACTCGGACGGATGCGGAGTTCATATAATATGCTGATTTGCTGCTCAAGTAACATTTCGGATTATCAAAGTTGAAAACAGTTGCGCTGCGTCATATTCTTGTGGTTACACTGCCATTCAACAGATTAGGGTACGTCGGAAAGAAAACACTTTTATTCAGCAAGGATTGAATGTTTTAATTGCATCGTTACACCAGTAGGTGGCGACAAGTTACTTAAAAAATGTATTTGTCATTGAATCATTCATTCAAGAGATTTGCTCAAACTGATTCATCCATTAATGAAACAAGTCTTTGAATCATTAATTCGCCTTTGGCTAAGCCACGCCCTAGAATGTAGATTGACCAATCACAGCGCAGCCGTGAACGAGCTCGACAGCGATCCGACACTTGTCCACAGCGCTCCATTGACTTTAACACCTGCGTCTCATATGTTTGGTGTCGGCAGGTTATTACCGTCGTAGTTTTATCAGGAATACGGTTAACCGTTGTGCCGGGGGCGTTTGTAACACAGATACGTGTTTCCCAGAGAGGTTGGAGGCGGTGTCCGTGTTTTCCCTTCACAAAACCGGTCAAATCCTGACAAGTGTCGTCTTTGGATTAAACTGTGTGGACGTCCTCAGTCAGCGAAACCCCTCGAGATCAACAACACACTTTTGCTTTTAACCGTACTGTGAGTTACACTAGTTAGACAGTTTTATGCTGGTTTATGTCATGATTTCGGTTCTCTGCCCTAATTGTTGATACGCTAGCACACGCTGCTAATAAACACAACTATACTCGCATAGTCCGTTTGCTTTGTAATAACGATTATAGAAGTGAATAGAGACCAGCTCTGCATGAACAGTGTTGCTCCTGATATTGTGAGTCCCAGTCTCCGTCTCCATTAGGATATGATGCGGTGGGTATGTTTTGACTGTGACCGTTATGCTTTTGCCTCTATTTGGATTATCTTGTTGTTGCTTGCGTTTATGTCTTGAATAAAGCCTTCGAACGCACACTGCAGCCCTTCTGCCTACTTCTATCGGACACTTTATTTGCTGCTTTATAAAGTTTGATCAAATGTCAGCAGGAAGAGCGTCACAGCATAAGCCATGTTGATACCAAACCAGAGCCCAGATGAAGTTGACGGACGTAGCAACAGTAACTAAGTGGGGCGGGGCTTAGCCAAAGGTGAATTGAATCACTCAACCTGATTTTTTTTTATATATATATAATTAATTTAGATGAATTAAAAATGTTAAATAGACTCCAGCAATTAACATTTAATCAGAACCTCTAGTAAATGTTAAAAATCTATAATCAAAAAAATCATTTTATTCAAAATCATGGGAGAATCGTGATTTCTGTTTGAAATAAAAATTGTAATTCTCAATTCATCCATAATCGTGCAGCTCTAATTAAGACTGGAGTAATGATGATGAAAATACAGTTGATCACAGGAATAAATTACATTTTACATTATATTCACATGGATAACTTATTTTAAATTGTAATATTTTCAGATTTTTACTGTATTTTAATCAAATAAATGCAGCCTATATATATATATTTATTAGTGCTGTCAATGGATAATAGTGATTAATCGCAATTAAATACACTTACGTTTTTATAAGTTTTATATAGCCTATTTTATAATGTAATAATTTCAGTTAATCTCCAAATTAATGTAGAAACAACAAAGACAGTATATGTTTATTTTAAACATTAATTTTAGCCTTCAACATTAGTGTAATTGAAAGCTATCCATTTTTTAAGATTTATTAGGCTTCAAAAAATATAACTTTTAATTTAAGAGAACTTAAAACAATCCTCACATAAACTCATAATAAATGTCATATTTACCTGTCTAACGGGTAGGAAATATACAGACATTGCATAAAAAAAGTTCATTTATTTCAGTAATTCAACTTAAAAGCTTATGAAAACCTTTTCACAATATTCTAATTTTGAATTTGGGGTTTTCATAATCATAAGCTGTAATCCATAATCATCAAAATTATAAAAGGCTTGAAATATCTCACTTTGCATGTAATGAGTCTATATAATATATTAGTTTCACCTTTTAAGTTGAATTACTGAAAGAAATGAACTTTTGCACCATATTCTCATGTTTCACCTGTACACACACACACACACACACACACACACACACACACACACACACACACACACACACACACACACACACACACACACACACACACACACACACACACACACACACACACACACACACACACACACACACACACACACACACACACACACACACACACGCACACACACGCACACGCACACACGCACACACAGAAGTGAGTTTGTTCACCTGCTCCTTGATCTCCTGGAGTTTGTTGCTCTGTTCTCTGATGTCATGGAGGAGCTGGAGAGCTTTATCATCTTCCTGTGACACCTCGACACGAGCCTGTTCCAGACTGCGCTTCAGACTCTACACACACACACACACACGTCTGTTATGTTGAGATGCAGCAGTTGCTGGAACGCAAGGTCAGAACAAAAACTGCCAAGAGTGTTTTATCAGTGAGAGCATGTGCATTAGAGCCGGGACATCAAGAGCACCGCAGATATGATCCAGTCAGTGTTGCTGTTCTAGATATAAAACAATAGATACGCCCATCAAAGAGTGTGTACTGATAAAGTCCTGCTGTCAGACACTCCTGGGCCAAACACGGTTGACCTTTCTGACCAACTAACAGATTTGTCAGCTTTAATACTTCTCAAATTAGACCAATTCAGATGTTATGCACCGTCTGCGGGCGGGGAAGATACAGTTATCGCTGTGAACAGGCCTCACCACACATTGAACTAAAGGAGACATTTTGAAGTAGAAAACCAGTGTTGAAAAACTCCTAAAACATACTTCAATAATCTTTGTTTTATTTCCAAAATTGAAAAGATCATGTGGCGTGTGATGCGATTGGTCCGTTGGTTAGTCCATTTATCCAATCAATCACATGATCTATTAAAGGATTAGTTCACTTTTTAAAAAATTTTTGCTGATAGTTTACTCACCCCGATGTCATCCAAGATGTCCATGTCTGTCTTTCTTCAGTGGAAAAGAAATGAAGGTTTTTGATGAACACATTTCTCCATATAATGGACGTCAATGGGCCCCAAACGGGTCAAGGTCCAGATGACAGTGTCAGCGCCGCTTCAACGGGCTTTAAACGACACCAGACGATGAATACGGGTCTTATCTAGCGAAACCATCGTCATTTCAAAAATAAATAATAAAGTTTAAGTTTTATAAGCACAAACGCTCGCCTTGCTCTGTTCTGTGATGTGCGTTCGTGACGTCACGTAATACGCAGTTACGCTGTAAAGGTCACGCTTCTGTGAAAAGTAAAACATTTCTATCCTGACGAAAATGTTCTTTTAGGCTTTTTAATATTCCAACACCAGGATACGCACACGAGATGGGCATTTTAACCGATAAACTGACACAAAGACATTAGTATGGTCCTCCTTCCGCACATCTGTAAACACTCACTCGTCAAGCGTGACCTTTTCAGCATAACTGCGTATTACGTGACGTCACGAACGCGCATCACAGAACAGAGCAAGGCGAGCGCTTGTGCTTATAAAACGTAAACTTTTTTATTTATTTTTGAAATGACGATGGTTTCGGTAGATAAGACCCGTATTCATCGTCTGGTGTCGTTTAAAGCGGCGCTGACACTGTCATCTGGACCTTGACCCGTTTGGGGCCCATTGACGTCCATTATATGGAGAAATGTGTTCATCAAAAACCTTCATTTCTTTTCCACTGAAGAAAGAAAGACATGGACATCTTGGATGACATTGGGGTGAGTAAACTATCAGCAAAAGTTTTTTTAAAAGTGAACTAATCCTTTAAGTCACATGTGCATCCAGGAATTTTTCAGTAAATGTGTTTCTATCATAGTTTATGTGTTTTTACCGAGAAAAAAAAAGGATTCACCTTATTTAAGACCATGCTATTTTCATGCATGTTTTAATTTTTTTTAATTATGCAATATCCCACAATCCACATAAGAGCACAGCTATTGAGACGCCCTCCACTCACGCTGCATTCGGTGATGTAGGTGGCCAGGTCCTGTTCGAGGATGCTCCTCTGGGTCTCGGAGGCCTTGAGCTCCACATCCTTCTGCTGGAGGACTGACTCCAGGTCAGTCATCTTACGCTGAAACCGCGAGATCTCCTGCTCCATCTGAGCGGCCACAAACACAAGCACCAGGTCTAAATGCATTTTACAGCAGCGCTCAGATTACGCAACACAACCTGTGCATGACAGACACGTAAACCTCTGCCAACACAAACTGGCGACACTTTAGAAACTGTATTTCATACAATTAGCATGCTAACACACCCAAGCAAACGCATTGGTGCGTCCAATGTATAGCAATGTCCATTTCAAATAAAATAAAAACAAACAATTCTCCACTGAACGTGTATGACTGCACACATGATTTGTGTTTTCCCAGTTTAGCTTGGATTTAACTGGGAATATTCCAGTTATTATCTCAGTGTGTTCATTCAGGCTAGGCGTGTGTGATGCTAACAAAAAAATTCAACATCGAAATATTGTTTGGTATTTTGTCGATAAGGATAATTACACAATATTTTACTTAGTGTGCTTTTGTGTCATGGACAGATGACTCCACATTCTTAAACTAATTTTAAAAAATATATAAACTGAACATGTAAACATTTAAATTGAACTAATTGAATTTTTTAGGAATTGATTTGCAGGGGCATTTTTTACCTTTATAACGGCCATTTTTCTAACCTTATTAGATACATGCATCATGTCAAATTCTTGCATTTAATCAAATTCAACTGGAATAAGACGACACTATATACACCAATCAAATAAAATCAGTATCAACAAGTATATTTTTGCACTGCAGAAGTGGTACAAAAGCTGCATCTAATGCAGCATTTACACAGCAAATTAATATTTTGAAAATCAAAATATATGAAACGTCTTTTTAAAAAGGAAAGAATACTTTAAATATGAAACTAAAACCGAGTTTTAGCTAGTCGCTCACTCTCTCTTGCTGAGCGAGTCATTGAATCGTTCACTCTAACGAATCTTTCACACAGCTGACTCATTCAGTAATGATTCACCACTCAGTTGCACTGATTCGGTTGCAGTTGTTTGAAACTTATTTCCATTGCCGAAAATAAAGCAAAAACAGAAAAATATCGTGACTAAAATGTAAAAATGTAACTGATATAGAAAAATCACATTTGAAAATAGTGTTGATATTCTGGAAAAACAGTCCACTTGCTTGTGTGATATTGATTAAACGTATCATAAAGAAATATAGGACAAAACAATCATACAAGGCCATTTTTTGCCCCATATATTGCATTTCAGGATCTAATTCTACTAGTCTACATCAAGCAGAGCCTTTGTTTTTTGCTTTGCAAAATGAGATAATCAGCTTCCACATCGTTACAAAAACCATTACAATATAGTCATAGACTACATATCGCACACCCCTAAAACCTCTGCGCTCTCACCTTGTGACATTTGTCTTGAGTGTCTTGCAGTTCTTTGCTTTTGATGTGCAGTTTTTTTTCCATGGAGTTGGTCTTGGCAGGAGAGTTGAGTCCTGCGCCGACCGATCTGACGACACAAAGAACAACGAACCCTTATGAGAACCACAGCAAAACATTAAAGCGGTGGTATAATGCCCTTTTCACAATATGTAAGATAAGTCTCTGATGTCCCCAGAGTGTGTGTGTGAAGTTTTAGCTCAAAATACCCCACAGATATTTTTATATAGCATGTTAAAATCGTCACTTTTTGAGGATGAGCAAAAACACACCGTTTTGTGTCTGTCCCTTTAAATGCAAATGAGCTTCTGCTCCCGGCACAGGGGGCGGAGCTTCAAGAGCTTGTGTCCTTTTACCTCACACACACACTGAAATTTTTTAACACATTTTTTTGTCTTTTATGTTCAAACCGGAGTCAAAAAGTGACAACATGTAGAAGCAACAGGACATTTCTGAATGGTTAGTTGATGAATTTATGTAGATTATGTGTAGTTATCTTCTAGTCATTGATTAGCATATTCTGTCATTCTGGGGGCGGGGTTTATGCAAATTCTAGGGTTGGTGATGTCACTAACCCGGGAGGAATGTCGTGTAGTTCCTACCAGCCGTTTGTTGTAGTTCTTAAAAAGTGATTTCTTAAAAGCAAATATCTCCCTTTGCTCTGAACTTTGAGCGTTGTAACTTTGCAGATGTTGTTTATGATCAAAGAGCAACATTACACACTAACTACAGTTAGAAAAGTCAAATCATAATCAACCGCCCCTTTAATACTCATCCAGTGTCATCCAGAGCCTATAAAATAAAGCCAGGAGAGTGTGTGAGACCGCTTGTTGTCACAGGAATGTAGGGAACATCGTAAAGCGGCTGTTCGGCCTTTCACAGACATTACACACTCCATTAGTTTCATGTCAATTCATTATTCAATTCAACACCAAAGAATATAATTTTTACATGCCATTCATTGATTAGCATGACATGAATTAGACACCAGGGAACATCCTCAAAATGAGGTTGTCTTCATGAACACGAACCGGAAGCGTCACAAAACCACAAACATCTTATCAGCTTCACGGTTTTGAAAATGACAGAGATTTGTATGGAAGCTTGTTTCCACCACGGAATAAAAAAAGAAATAAAAAAAAAGTAATTGTAACTTTTTATTTCACAATTCTCTCAATTCTGACTTTTTTTAATTCTCTCATTTCATAATATAATGCTTCTGTCTTGCTG